>JAAAKG020131157.1:0-14685 GCA_010014905.2 Druon quercuslanigerum | reverse complement strand
GATCAATATCATTTGCATTTCGTACAAAAAAGCACCGAAACCAAAACTTTTGGCTCCCTGCAAATATCTGTTGGAGCTCAAGTTCTGAATGATACCAAGTTTTATTTGAACCGCAACTTTAGTGAAACCCCAGTTTTTTCTGTATTTTTTCTCTCATAAAAATTTCTCAATTTAATAAATTTAATAAAGCCTTCTCTGACATGCTAATAAGGAAATTAGGATCAAAGATTGTGACAAGGCTTTTAAAAAATTCATTAAATTTTCGGATTTTTATGATAGCCGGTACCGGCCAAGTTTTTGTATACAATTGTTAATAAGAAATTATTGATTATTAATAATCTTTAGTTCATGTTTTAAAATTTTTCTCTATCCATTGCAACTTAATGCCATTTATTTTTAACAGATTCCGCGTTTTCACTGCATCTTTATCTTAAAATTAACATATTTTGAAAAGGCTGTGTAACGAGTGTAACAGCTGATTAAGGCAGTCCTGAGATCAATATTTTTTCACACATATTTAAAAATAAAAGTTTAAATAACGCGGAGAAAATTTTCGAAAAATATGAATAAATATTAAAGGATCGTATTTAGGCTTCACGGCAGAAGTTTGACTTCTATCTTTCTCTGTCGATAATTATGCAATCTGTATTACCCACAGACCCGTAGAAGTTGAAATTTGTCTACTCGCTGCGCTAGTGCTGCTCTGAAACAACTGATACGTATATCAGACAAAATTCTTTTATTTGCGATTCAAGTGCACACATTAGATTCTGTATTACTTGTGTATAATGTTCGTGAGCGATTTTTGTTGTTTGGCCCCACTACGATAAATATAAACCTCAATACGAGCCCTTTTGACAACACTGAAAATTACTTCTAGTGTTCTACAGCACGATCGGTACTTCTCCAAATTATTAATTTAAAATACTTTTTCACAATTCTTATTATTGAGGACCAGAGACACATTCCCACGTGCCCTCTAATTATCGTGCCAAATTTTTAACACGATATCTCATTCCGTGTGAACGTGAGTTGGGAAAGAAAAGTACCAATATAGCTTCCACTTTTCCTGCCATCGAAAATATTTTTTTCCAAAATTTCCACCAGAACAAAGCAGACACACGGCCTTAGTATTGACAATTTTACAACATTTTTCACAAACATGACCAAAGCGCCCTCTCAGAAATTACTTCCTAGAAGTTAGCTATGCATACACATTTTACATTCTTACCTTGAATAAAAAATGCAGTATTAGACCTATCTAAAAAGTAAAAGCAGACCCGGAATCGTCTTAGCCATATGTCTCGGTATTTTTCACTTTTTTAAAAGTCTTTTTTAAAGCAATTACGTTTTTAACATTTAACCTTTATTATAAAAAAACTAAAAGTCCTACCGAAAAACTTAAGCTAGTTCGGAATTTATTTTGGCAATATCTCCAGATGTTTTCCTATACTTGTTCAAAAATGTAATTATTTAAGCAATTATAACGTTTATATTTTTTCCACGCACGCACCTTTAAGAGAACCCATGAAACATATAGATTTAATTATTTAACCTTTATTATAAATAAAACTAAAAGTCCTATAGAACAACTAAAGATACACGGCTATTCGTAATGCTCAGAATGATAAACAATTAATCCTAATGATTTTTTTCGATAAAAAGAAAATTATCAGAGTTCTAGCATTTACAAGATTTAAATAATTATTTAAATCTTGTTATTATAAATAAAATATTAATGAGTCTTTCGATATCATTACAATACACAATCCCACTGTCCATTGGAAAGTACTAGATAAACTTTTCTTCTTTATTTTTGTAAACAGTTACTCTAGTGCCAGGGAACAATAGTTTTCTCTCTTCGAGTCTTGAAGCGAAAAGCTCAGCTTTATCTTTTGGAAGATCAAGGTCACGTATAAAATCAATCGTCTATTCGGTCTTGGTCAAAAAATTTAGGACTTTCATCATCTGATTCTTCCCAAGAAGAATCTTCAGTTGCATAAGGGTCGTCAGTATATTGATTCGTGAGTTGATCGGTCACTTTTGTTTTCAGGGGCATTTCTAATACCAATCTTGGCTCGTGTAACAATTTTGACATCAGGGTAAACGATCTTCTCTAAATACTTTTTAGAAAAACCTCCTGTTTTGCATAAGCATAAGTAACAATCAGTATGATGATCGTTGGGCTCACGCCAAACAGGTGGTTGAATAAGAGTTTTGGTTTAATAAAAGTTTTGGTACTTTCATCTTCCCAATTTGACACATTTAATCTACAAGAATGTAAAATTAAGGTTGGTACCCACGGTTTATCGAAATTTTTCATTGAAGTCCCATAACAGTTGAAGTATGACGTTTTTATCGAATCATTAATTGATCGACGGTATTTTTCTTATAATGAACAGTAACGTGGAAATTCTAAAACTCACTATATACAAAAATCACGATCGACACGAAATGTTACCGCTAGACAGATTCCAAACACAAAAAGAATTTTATTACCTACGCATCCAACCGTTAGCCCGCCACTCAAACGTGATCTCGAACACGGAAAGATTTGTAGCAAAAAACGAATTTCATCACCTACGCATAACGCCAGCTCAGTGAGCCATCTAGGGATCGAAGACTGTCTGCGCCGTAGAACGGCGCGCACATACAGCGAATGTGAACATTAGAATGCACACGGCGTGCGCAGTAGCATTCCGCGCAATTCGCCTTCTTTTGTTTTATCATAGTGCGAAGTTTGGTTCCAAATGACTGCACGCTTTTTTGTTGGTATTTTGTGCGGGATCGTTTGTTCTTTTTTAAAGTCCTAAGTTGTGGCCGCCATATTGGATCTTCTAGGGGTTTTAACAAAAAACTGACACCGGCAATAGAAAGGGCACCCTCAAAAACACGTGGGATAATACTTTGAAGAAAAAATATCGTACCGTCAATAATAGAGAATGCGTTATATAAATCTGAACACATCGGCGTTAAAAAACGCTAGAATAAAAATTTTTAAATTACAATACTTTGGTGAAAAATAAAGATATCCTAATTAATCCAAGTACGTTTGAAAGGGGAAGATTAGTACTTTTAAATTCCATATTAGCTTTTGTGATAGACATTTCTCTTCTTCGGTTTCATAAACTCAAAAACAGCTAAAAACGCGTTTTTTGCACTTTTATGTTAGCATATCTTGAAAATCTGACGTACAGGAGCAATTCTGAGCTCGGATTCGGATTTAGCGCATCAAAATCGTTTGGAAATGTTATGTCTGGTCTCTGGCTTTAAAATTTGTCGGCCTGTGTAATCGATCAAACATCAATATTTCAAGCCAAACAAAGCGCAGTATGAGACTTAGTCACGAGAAAAAAAACATTGCTCTTTGAAAGCCCTACAAGATGATCATAAAAACTTTTTGTATTGGTCTAAAAAATCGAAAATTCAAGTTTTGATTACATAATTTTGGCTTTAGTCATAAAAATGACATTAAAAATAAAAACAAAAGTTGTTCTCTCAAAAAAGAGATGCAAATTTGAAACATTTTATTACATTCTAATCATTTATGATTGAGACATTATTGAAATTGTCCGAAGCTTGACTCCACAATATTCAAATTTTGAACCAAATGACCTTAAATAAGTATAAAAATCTTTAAGGGAAATTATAGCTTTTGAAACATTCTAAAACATTTCTTAAAATGATTTTTTAATAGAAATCGTAATTTTGTTTTTATTTGTCGAAAGTAGTATTCATAACATCGAAGATACTAATATTACACGAAAATAATCCAGATTCATAAAAAATCTAAAAGAAGACTTTTAGGATATTTTTAATTATCCATAAAAAAATATGCAAACAAAAATCATATTTTTAGCATAAAAACGCAAAATAGAGAAAGATTTTTGAAAAAGGATTGTAGTTTTTTATTTATTTGAAGGTAGTTCAGACAGTATACATTTACAAATGTCTATCAAAAATCGAGCGTGTAGCGCGAGTGTCACCTCAAAGCCTACAGAGCTTTGAGCAGTTTAATATTTAAGTATACTAAATTAAATAGAAGATTCAGAATATGAAGACTCATATAAATACTATGGTCTAAAGGAGACCCTTTAATTACAGTTTTATTCAACCATTCCAAATGCAAGGAATAAATATCCCTAGACGCGCCCAAATTTGCGAGCTAAGCGAGTTGCGCGCGATAAGAATGTGCCTGCAAGGCGGGCAGATTTTTTAAATTGTTCTTATACATGAAATTAAAACATGTTACGGAAAAAATTTATTTGCTTTGAGGATCGAAATTAATTCTACTTTCTTACAAAACATTTTATATACCTAATTAAAATAATATTTTTAATTACCTCCTTTTCGGCTCATTAGAGACAAGTTTTTGTCGGGAGCACTTCGTAACTTCAAAAGTTCTTTTAAGATCGAAATGAAATATACTTTCTTATGAACAATTTTATATTCCTGAGGATCGAAAACTTCTCTTCAAAATGAGTTATAGAATACGAATACACGATGACTTTTAAAATATAATCCACATACGTGAAAATATTTAATATAATATATAATATAATAATATAAAATATAAAACATACGTTTTAAGGGCTTTTTGAATACAAATTGCTGAAATTGTCAACTTTTTATCCACTTTTCAATGTCTGAGGTAATAATCAATAAAATTTAAGCAGCATGATCGTTTAAACAATTTTTTATTATTTAGAACCATCCTTTAGTACAGTGGGCACTACAAGTCCTCGTATATCTCTTTTTTGATGACTAATTAAGTTCTCTTAATTTTAATCATGCCAGAACTAAAAAATGTTCTCTTTGCATGTTTTTTTTATTGTTCAATAACTTCTGAAATAATCAACACTTTTAAATATTCTTAGGCTTGTTTTGTAGCTTTTCTTACCGTATAAAAACAGATACGGTGAAAAATAACTTCAAAATGAGCCCAAGAACATTGAAAAATGTTGATTATTTCGGAAGTTATTTTACGTTTAAGGAAACTTTGAAATTTACATCATTTTTGCAATATCTACTTAAAAATATACAAACTAGCTTCATTCTAAGCTTATTTTATAAAGAATATCGAGAAAAGTTAACCCGTAAAAGTAAAAATTTGTTAGCTCTGGCATGATTAAAATTAAGACAACTTAATCAGTCATCAATAAAGCCGGGTACGAAGTCTTTTAGTACCCATTATAGATAAGTGCCAGAAGGGTGCGGTTTCTTCCGAAATGTTTAACCTTGCTCTAACTATTATTTACGAAAACATAGCAAATATTACAGAGAATCATTCTTTAAAGAATTTTATTCTTACTACAGACGAAAGCAAGAAAAATGTCACTATAAGTAGTAACAGAGTATCGGAAGAATAGTATACAATACTATTTAAAAAATTATTTTTGTTGCCATTTACTTAATTTTTGGTGACAATTAAAGAGTTAAAGAAAAACTGCAGATTTCGAAAAAAGCACAACTTTCTAGCATTGCTCTAAGAGAAGAGAGTGAAAATTGTTTTGTTTTTTTATGCCCGTGTAAAGTAGACGTGATGCGCTAAAAAACATATTATTTATACTTAACAGCTAATTCTGAAAAGAAATGTTACATTTGAACTCGAATTAATCAACTTTTACGAAGCTGACCAAAATTATAAAAAAACCGCTTTTTTCATTGCAGGAAATACGTGTGAAACTTCACGAAGCTTGCACGACCTCTAGATATAAAAAGTTAATAAAAAAATTTTCTTGACCTTTTTTATCAATTTGAACAAATTTTCGGTGCCATACATGAAAATTCTGAAATAAAAATTTGGACCACCCTAGTGAGCCATAGTCCTTATGCACTGGTTTCAGATAGCTGTGAGCGTATTTATGACTATCCCGCCCTAGATATGAACTTTTAAATTCGCAAGAGCTCTTCAATGATTTTATTGTATAACACGAGCATTTTCTGAAGAGATTAAAAATATCTTAATCCCCTACTTCAACGAAATTCTAATTTTATAAAGAGATGAAAACTTCCCCAAAACCGAAATTAAACGAAATAATAATTTTCGGAAATAGATCTTTTATGTTTTAAGATATATGCAGATATCTGCTGGATACTTTTAATTAAAGAAGTGTGTAAATAATGATTATATTATGGCACGTGGTTTTTTTCTAAGATTAAGCATAATAATAGATTGAAAACTGATAAATCAGGATCACTGTCCCCTTTTGAATAATAAAGGTGAGATAAATGGGGCAGTCTTCATTTGATTACCAGTTACCTGCTCGACTAAGCCTCTCCACTAGACTTCCCTTCAGTATTATATTAGGAATCTACGTTTTTTTTGTGATTCTAACGATATGCCACTTGTAAACAAAAGATTAAAATTCGAGTAAGTTATCGCAAATTTTAGTTTATGTTTTGACACTTGCTCGATAGCATTATGGAATTTTTCTGTAGAATAGTTGAAAATTGGATTTGTACAAAATGCGTCTGTTGATAATTAAACTGTTGCATTTTAGTAGTATCGGGTCACTATGGACAGACTACCCCCTCGCTCTGGTGGTGAGACCTGCCCTCACCGCTATGGGACACCTGTTTGCAGCCTTCTTGTGGGTGCACGTCCCGACTCCTACTCTCTATTCTCGAACACTTGTTTGAAGGATTATTTATGAGGGTATAACCTAATACAACCTGCCTCTGTTATTTTGTTCAAATCACCGACAAAAATGTATGAGCCACTGACTGCGAAGCTGAATGTCACACTTAAATCACATCTTGTTTAAGCCTGTGTAAGTCCTTTTAAAAGCAAGAAGAGGTCCTTTTTGACTCTTGTTATTTACTGACCGTCTGTCAAAAGTAAATGTTTCTCAGGGGGTTAAAAAATTAATTGCCTCTTAAAAATGAAAAAGATTTTAGACGATTTTTTGTTATCTACAAAGTGATACTTTTTCCATAGTAATGGATAACTATCTTAAGGCTACTGCATATTTAGTAAGGGAAGGATAATGAGTAGATACTTGTTGATATACGATAAAAAAGATATATTTATTATACGAACAAAATTTTAAAACAAAAATGATTTTATTACATTTTTACACTTATTTTAACCCTCTAGTTGAATGTGATTCCTTTTTGGACATTCGTGCGTACACGAGAAGTCAGATGAGTTAATAAAACGCCACCAATTTTATGATATACAATATCGAGATAATAGCCGTTAACTTTAGATGATAATCGTGCATGAAGAATATCTCTGTAATAATTGTTTTTATTTTGTTCACGACTTTAAAAATATATTGTTTAGATGTTTCGGGTAACTTTGTGGAAATGTAATGATCAGCCACACGGAAAAAATGTGTCCTATAAAAGTGCAGAATTCAGCCTTGGACGGGTGCCAAAATTTTATAAAAATTGAAAGCCTCCTTTTTTAAATATTTACAAGATATTCCAATACTAACTACAAGAAAGAGCCACGTAAAGTCCTGGACTGTCTAGCAAATTTGGATAAAGCAAAAACATTTTAGAGACTCTAAAATGTCTAAGACAGTCTGGGAAAAAGTGAAGAGGAAGCGAAGATAATTTTCCAATACAGTCTAAGAATATATGAAGTGTTGTTCTTAAGAAAATAAAAAAGTCGTACGGCGAAGCAGAACACCAGATTTGTAGTATTTTGTTTACATCATAAAGTTCACACAGTTCACATACGAGAAAGGTATTCTTTAATTATTACCTAACACACGCAAACCTAATTCTATAAACTAACTTACCACTACTACATACAACGCAATTCCCTAACGCATGATTTCGCACGCTGAATATATCAGTTGAAATGGTCCTTTTATACACGGAGGAACCCAAACACCAATGAATGGTGTTTACTGAAAAAAAATTGCGAGGCAATACTGAACGCTGCGTATGCACGACTCATCAATGTTTCATGCAGTGTTCAGTGGTGCCTACGCAACAACAAGTAAAACACGACTGAGTCGTTCGTACGCACCACTGGTTAATGGCTACGCACTAGATGCGTACGTGACGCTCGTTGTTGTGAGAAAACATTAACGAATCGCGCCGCTACACATGAGACTTTGACGAGTCTAGCTTTCGTAGCTGTTGCGCACACATAGATGAGTGTTGCGCGCGCATTGATGTCTCGTGTTTATTCATGACCGGTTGCTTGTCATTATTGCGAATCACTAAATGTATATACAAAAGTTCGAGTATTTTCCATGCAGTGAATTATAATTGTTTTTGTGCAACATTTCCATTATTAGAATCTGAAAAGGTTTAAATCACGTTCGGAGGTAGTGAGGCCGAAGACCTCACAATTTTATCAAATTTGTCTGATCGTAAGGTTTTTTTACCAAGTAATATGTGATCTGGGACGAGGAAAAGGACATCTAGCCTGAAAAATTTTTTTTAGTTTTTATTGATTGCGATAAAGTAAAATCTGCTTTATCAGAATCAATAAAATTACAATTTTTGTTGGACGTAAGGTTCTTTTTCTTGTTCCATCTCTCATATATGTATTTTTATGAAATGTTAATATTCCTTTTAATAAATTATCATTAATTTTTCCACAGACGATAATAAAGATACTCTCCTTTTGTTGTTGCTCACATCTGCTATTAAAGCATCTGTTGCTAAAAAAAAGAGCAATTCGGTCAAATATGTCAAATATGGATTTACCATATGTGACTTGGAACGAGGAAAAGAACATCACGTTCAAAAAAATTTTTGTTTGGTTTTTATTGATTCTGATAAAACAGATCTTTCTTAATTAAAATCAATAGAAACTAAAAAAAAATTTATTTTCGGACTTTCCTTGTTCCAGGTCACATATGATAACAAAAAAAAAAATTTTTAATAGCAAAAATGATTACACATTTTTCAACTAAATGGTTCAGGAGTTTCATGTGGAAAAACCATTCGGATTTTTTAGCTGGAAAAACATACAGAAAATTTTAAAGTTGTTTTTCATTAAAATTTACCATATTAAAATTTCAGGTCAGTGAGAATAAGTTTTAATCTTTATTTTTTATAATAAAGTAAATCAAACTATAACCAATTTAAATAAAATACTTTTTATCCAATAAATAATTGCTTTAAATGATAAGGTAATAAAATTTTCATGTAATTGATTGGGAGATGATAAATTGATATATACAAGAATATAATGATACACAATTACCTATATGCTTTGTTATAAATGTAGGTATTATTTTCACAACATTCAAATCTTTAATTTCGGAGATATAATTTTTTTGAATTCAGAAAAATATCAGTAAAAACTTGAAATAACATTTTGTAGTAACCTTTATATAGATGCAATAAAGTATTCTTTCAAAATCCTGGCGTGATTTGTATTTAAACAACTTTTTCTTAAATTTTTTATGACTGTAACGTTTACTAAGTTTTTTACCACTGTACTCTATATAGAGATCAGTGATTTTCATCCTATTTGCGGACTTGTTTGAATATGTATCAAATAATTAATTATAATTAAAACAAAAAATAAGGAACATTCACGTACATATATTTGAAAGAAATTTGCTACTCGTCTAGTTTCCAATTTCAAATTAGCTTTAAACTGCTCAAATATTTGAATTAAATAATAATATCTTGTTCTTATAGTTCAAGTCTTACTTTTTTCGCTCTTATAGTGATTTTAAAGCTACATTAAATTTGAACATTAAGCTCTGCACGAATTTTTTTGGTGACAGCAACGCGCGACACTTATTGGTGTGCACGCAGCGGTAGTGCATATTTCTTAAATGACAGACTCGTGCGTAACGGCGTGATTCGCTAATGTTTTCTCACAACAACGAGCGTCACGTACGCATCAACCATTAGTGCGTAGACATTAACCAGTGGTGCGTACGAACGACTCAGTCGTGTTTTACTCGTTGTTGCGTAGACACCACTGACCACTGCGTGAAACATTAATGAGTGGTGCGTACGCAGCGTTTTGTGATGCTGGAACGTTGTTTTCACGAAAAACACGAATTAGTGGTGTCGAGCGCATCAGTAATTGGTGTTTAGGTTTCTCCGTGTACTAATCAAAAAAATTCTCACTGCCTTTGAGAAACGACCAGTGCAGGGCCAAAAATTGGTGGTGCCGCAAGTGATAGTTAATTTTCTTCAACGTCGAATATTTTTTTGACAAGTTTCATTTGAATGCTATGTTATAGCTATCTCATTTGGTTATTTTGAATGTTGAGAATATTAACCCTACAAGTCCACACTGGGGGCCATTGGACCCCAGTGCATTTTCATTTAAGTGTCCCTTCAAGGAAAAGGTCGATACAGATGTCTCGACCCAACGTAAATTACTTTTAGGTATCTGAGGACAGGTCACGTAGGTTAGCGTCATCAGTTAGCCCTCAGGTATAAAACAAGGTAGACGCGAAACGTGAGTGGGGGCCATTGGACCGCAGTGTGGGCGCAAGTGTAACTTTTTCGTACGGTTTCGTATGGTTGCACTGACTGTGCGTCTGCACAAGAGTAATTTTTTTACATTGAAAATTAAAAAAAAAACAATATAGACTATTCCTTTTTACTATTTTTAACTTTTTAAAACAATTCTTTTGTATTTTTAGGGCACATTAAATAAAAATAGCGTTTTTGTACGTTTGAATTTTCTCATTTTTCATCCCTCCGAATAATTCAACTTTTTGAAAGGAATTGGAAGTGGCGTTTTTTTCTGATTCTCCAACATCTCATCTTTGAAACCCTAGAAGGAATTTAACAAAAAAATAAAAACAAAAAAATTAAACTCTATTTCCGTATTTTTTCGATTTTTTGTTCCGACTCTGTTTGCAAAAAATGGTTTAAAAATATAAAAAAAAATTTTTTTAAACTCTGATCTTAGGATACTCAAAACATCTACAAGAAAAGATTATGACCATCAGTGTTGACAAAAATAATTTTGTAGGGCGTAGGGCACATCTTAAACTTCATGGGGGCCACTGGACCCCAGTGTGGACTTGACTAGTGCTGAAATATGTGTGGAGTTGTAGGGTTAAATTTAATGTGAATTTAATTTAAATTTATTACTGTATATTGGTGTCAAAAATTTAGTACACGTTTACGTTTTGTGAGTTTCATGAATGCTGGAAGATTGATAATATAAGTAAGATAAATATTTCTCTACAATGTAAATTAAAATATACATATAAAAATGTATTGCAATTAGAGCCCAAAAAATACATTTTTTCAGTTATAAAAGAAGATATTGCATTCATTTTTGTGTTTTTCCTACACCTAAAATTTAAAACTTAAAAAGTGAAATATTTTTTTAAATCTTAATATTTGTTGGCAGAAACAGAAAATTACAGGTATTTGTACCAAAATCATATTTTTTATTTGTTTGAAAGTTTAACCATTTGGTTACAAGTTGAACTAATTTGTTATATTTAAATTTTTTTTAGATTGACCTCTGTGTTTCAAAATGTAATTCTTTTGTTGAAAATTCGTTTTTTATTCCCTTAAATTAGAACCCAAAAAATCCATTTTGTAAGTTAGGAAAGAAGATATTAAATTCATTTTTATCTTTTTCCTGTTTCTAAAATTTAATGCTTAAAAAGCGACATATTTGTTTAAATATTAAACTATTTGGCAGAAAATAACCTGTCTTTTTAAAAAATCAAATTTTTGAGTTTATAAATTCCGAACTTTTCTACAGGATTCATATTTTTGGTTAAAAATTAACTCTTTTGTTTAAAATTCAATTATCTGGGTTAAAAATTTAGCTGTTCTGTAGATGATTAATCTTATTGACTTCAAAATTCAACAATCTCGTTTAAAATTAATGTATTTTCTTGAAAATTCGTCTTTTTTGGCAGAACATTAATCTTTTTCGTAGGACAATAATATTTTGAGTTGAAAGTTTAACCATTAGGTTACAAGTTGAAATGAAAGAAAATTCGTTTTTTATTTTCTTGAATTGGAACGCAAGAAATCCATTTTGTTAGTTAGAAAAGAAGATATTAATTTCATTTTTGTCTTTTTTTATTCTTAAACGTTCACGAAATAATAAACGTTTTAGGACTTTAATCGGCTTATATTGTACGTAATTTTTATAGGATTTACCGAAGAATATTTTTCTTTGATTCAAAGAAAGTTTTTTTGAATCAAAGAATCTTCTTCACACAAGGCTTTTAGCATACTAACATATTCGTCTGCACACAAAAGAACATTCTTCAAATCAATAAAAGTGGTTTTTACATTGCAACAATAGGTACATACACTTTCTGTTTCTTCACTTCACAAGTGAAGGGTGGCAGATCATAAGGAGGTAAGGGACATATTTCCGAAAACTTTTTTTTTTGCATAGAAAATGCTCATAAAATCTAATACACATATTGTTAAAAATATGTTTTCGAAATCGCGTTTTTTACTTCAATTTTTCGCTTTTCACACTTTTCTACTTTTATCATAAAAAGACTTCGATTTTTTAAAATGGAAGAAATGTACTATTTTATTTCCTCAAACTCATTTTTCTCGGAATTAAATTAATTTTCTCGATTAAACTTTTCTTTCCTATATTCAGCATAGCCATATCTCGGGAGAATTTTTTTCGAAAATAAAATTTTGTATAGCGATAAGCCGAATTTCCAATTCGGTATAATTCTAACCTCGAAACTAAAATCTAATTGTCTCAAAACTGAAATACCTTTTTTGCATCAAACTTTTCCCCCTGTTTTCAAAAACTTAACATCTCCAGAACATATATATATATATATATATTTATTTAAATTGATTATTTAATTTTTTACCACTGTCCAAAGACTAATAGCACCTTGTGAAAAGGAATATGAACCCGATTTTGTTAAATTTGTGCTATATCACCTCAGAACTGTTAAGCTATTTGCTATTAAACTTTTTTCCTATCGATTCAGAAGATTTTTTCCTCTTCTGTAAAATTGAAATTTTTTCCCTTACCTTCCTATGATCTTTTGAAAAGAATGGTCTTTTTCCCCAAAATATGTAGTAAATATCATTTTGAAGTCATTTATCTTAAGGGGCTTAGTGTAATTTAATGACAGTCGTTCGTACTTTTTAAAATAATCGTCGATGATGTTGATGTGTTTGAGGAATTTCGTTTATGTTGGTACCCCAAAAGTGATTTCTTGCAGTTTATTAGTAACAATTTTGACAATTGGTTCAAAGAATCCATCGGTATGTAGTTTCAATCCAATAATCACATTCTTACTGCAGAAAGAATTGGTTTTCTTGCTTGAAGGCTCGACTTCTTTCATATGAACTTGTTTTCTTTTATTGTTTGAAAAAGAATTATTAATACTATCATTTTTAATAGATTTCGGAGTCAATGTCAATGTCTCAGTCGGTGGGTTTTATCATATTTTGAGACATTGCACTTATTGTGTTCAGAGATGCAGAAAAACTAATAATTTAACTGCCATGGGTGTAGTTTATGTATCAAAATGAACGGATATAAGCTAGTGGGGCGAAAAAGTGTCTGGGCAAGCATCACATAGATTTCTCGAACCATGATATGTTATTAGTTAGGTAGTGGGTAAATCCATAGAAGTGGGGGACAATTGTAAAAAGGGGTAGGAGGAGTTTGATTTGAAAATTAAGATGGTTGGGGAGAGAAAACCAAAATAGTTCAGTTAATATTGAAGCAGTTTTATATATGCAAAATATGTTCCAATATACTTTGAGCAAAGATTAGTAAAAATCGCTCACTAATTCACTTTAGTATAATCTTTTTTTACTATTTATCAGTAATGGTTAAGTAATTCGGTAACTAATTGTACTGACTGAGGCTAGTTTACTAAGAACTACTCACCTATTTTCCTTGCAACAAAGTCACAGTTTCCTAAAAATCAGTTTAGACCTTGCCTCTGCTTATGCAACTCTTTCCCCTAGATTATCAAGCTAAATAAAAAAGTAAGTGAAGTAAATGTGATTCAAAACTCGAATTAAATTTTTTTTAAATGTGTGACAGTGCATTTAACAACGCCAGAATTGCACTTGATGCAATAAATAAACACCTAGCTGCAATGGCTGGTTTGGAGGCATACTTTGCTGAATGCACTTCTCTTGTTGCCTTAGTGAAGCTCATAAATGAAGCAGTGCAGACAGAGAACAAGAAAGTACTTGTCCGCTGCCTCCCTCGCTGTTTTCCTCGAGGAGTCTCAAAACCCTCGCGGATTTTCTCGAGGATACTTTCAATAGAGCTTAACATTTTTAACATATAATAATATCTACCTTTACTTTTTTTTAATGAAGATTGCAGTGCATTTTTCCCTTTTAAAATAAAGCTATTTATTTCTGCATACATCTTCAAAGACATATACTGTGTAGGTTAAGAATTTATAAAATAATAGACTAAATATTGCACATTCTGGAAACTTTTCATTAAGACGTTTGATCTCTTTTGGAAAACGGAGGTTAGAGAATAAGAAACAAACCAACCCATCTGATCGTCGCGCATGCGCAGATACACGCGATATCACTGCATTACACGCATGCCGACAGGAAAACGATGAAGTTTATCCTTTCTTAATATTTATAAAAAAATCGTACATTCTAATCACAAATAACTGTCTGAGCATTAAATAAAAACCTGCTGAGTAGGTAACGACAAGCTTTATATATGGCTCGTTCCACGTCAACCGGATCAGAGCTGCGGCCAAAATTTGACGTGACGAAATAATATGCCTAAGGGCTCAT
>JAAAKG020131146.1:0-14685 GCA_010014905.2 Druon quercuslanigerum | reverse complement strand
AGGAATTTATTTCTTCCTCAGAAAGAAATGTGGAAATTTATTTTCACCTTAGAAACAAATGTAGAAATGTATTTCCATACTAAAAACTATTGTGCAAATTTATTTTCACATAAGAAATAAATGTAGAAATTTATTTCTACCTCAGAAACAAATGTGGAAATTTATTTCCACACTGAAAATTAATGTGATAATTTATTTCCACCTTAAAAACAAATGTGGAAATTTATTTTCACACTCAAAATTAAATTTCGATAATTTAAGAATTATAATTTAATTTCGATAATTTCATGAATCCCGTGAATTTAATAAATTCCGTAAATTCCATTAATTTATTGAATTAAGTACATTCCGTGAATATCGTAAATTATTTGGATTCCGTTAATTCCTTGAATTCCGTAAATTCTTTGGATTTCAAGAATTCCGTAGTTTCCCTGAATTCCATGAATTGTTTGGATTTCAACAATTACGTGAATTCTTTGGATTTCAAGAATTCCATGAACTCTTTGGGTTTCAAGAATTCTGTGAATTACGTGATATTCTTGAGTTTCATGAAGTCCTTGACTTCCGCGCATTCCATAGATATCGTGAATTCTTTGGATTCCGAGAATCCCTTAAATTACGAAAATTCCTTCAATTCCGTGAATTCCTTGAATTTAGTGAATTTCGATAATTCCATGAATTCCGTTAATTCCATTAATGCCGTGAATTTATTAAATTCCGCGAAACCCGTGAATGTAATGAATTGAGTGAATCCCATGAATTCCGTCAATTGTATAAATTCCGTGATTTCCACGAATTCCGTGAATTCGATGCCTTCCGTGATTTTCTTGAATTTCATGAAGTCCTTGACCTCCGCACATTCTGTGAATATCGTGAATTCTTTAGATTACGAGAATCCCCTGAATCTCGAGATTTCATTCAAGTCCATGAATTTCTTAAATTCTTCGGATTCCGTGAATTCCTTGAATTCCGTGAATTTCGATAATGCCATGAATCCCGCTAATGTATTTAATTCCACGAATTCTATTAATTCATTGAATTTAGTTCATTGCGTGAACATCGTTAATTATTTGGATTTCGTTATTTCTTTGCATTCCGTAAGTTCTTTGGATTACAAGAATTCCGTGAATTCTTACAATTTCAAGAATTTTGTGAATTTCTTAAATTTTACTTGTTCCTTGAATTTCATAAATTCCTTAAAGTCGTTGGCTATCGGCAAGTCCTTGAATACCTAAATTTCGTGAATTCCGAGGATTCAATGAATTGTGTGATTTCCGTTAATTCCAAGAATATCTTGAACTACGGGAATTCCGTAAATTTCTTGAATTCCTTGAATTCCGCGAAGCCCGTAAATGCAATCGCTTGTGTGAATCCAATGAATTCCGTAAATGGTATAAATTCCGTGATTTCCACGAATTCCGCGAATTCAATGCCTTCCGTGAATTTCTTGAATTTCATGAAGTCCTTGACTGCCACACATTCCGTGGATATCGTGAGTTCTTTGGATTCCGAGAACTCCTTGAATTTCGCGAATTCCTTCAATTATGTGAATTCCTTAAATGCCGTAAATTCTTTGGATTTCAAGAATTTCAAGTATTTCGTGAATTCCGCGATTTAACTTTTCGTTTCGCTTCGCCTGCGTATAGTCCCACCGGACGCTTCAGTCTGGCCAGGGTTCAGGAGTTGGGGCAGGTTTTACAAGGAAACGAACAAACGGTTTAGAATATAAAAAGATAAACAATATATTTCCCTATAAGAATACATTTCTAATTAGGTTCTAAGTGTGGATGTGTCGTGTGATCACGTGTTTGTTGGTGTGTAGTGTGGTCGTGTGCGTGTGTATGTGTGTGTCGCTGCCATGCTTAAGTGGTGTTTGTGATATGGTTCGAACGTACAAGAAAGTGTGTGTTGAGGTGTGAGTGTGAGAGAGTGGTTATTAGGCGGTAAGCTACGCGTCGGGTAACGGCGACGGATCGGAGTGCGTAACACGCAGGGCGTGGCTCCCCGGAGCGGAGGTCTTAGGGCTGTCCTGGGGCCGTACTCTGAAAAGAAAATGAAATAGGGGCGTCGGGTTAGCTGTGTATACAGGCCATCGCTCCTGCGCGCGAGGAGTCGGGTAACCAGAGCACCACCCCACGGCCTACCCGCGGCTCCGCTCCTGCTACCGTTCCTCGAAGCCAACTCAAGGAAGACAACCCCTGTGCGAACTCCAGCTTCCAAAGGCATCCTGGGACACGACATCCCCCCTCCCGTACCTGATCTGATCCGACCGTGGGGTGGGGCCCTGGTTTCTCGACTCCTCGCGCGCAGTTGCGATGACCTGTATATACAGCTAACCCGTCGCCGTTACCCGACACGTAGCTTAACGCCTAATAACCACTCTATAACACTCACACCGACAACACACACTTTCTTGTACGTTCGAACCTCATCACAAACATCACTTAAGAATGGCAGCGACACACACACACACACACATACACACGATCACACTGCACACCAACACACAGGCGATCACACGACACAACCACACTTAGAACCTAATTAGAAATGTATTCTAACTGGGAAATATATTGTTTATCTTTTTATATTCTAAACCGTTTGTTCATTTCCTTGTAAAGCCTGCCCCAACTCCTGAACCCTGGCTAGACTGAAACGTCCGGTGGAACTATACGAAGGCGAAGCGAAACAAACTGTTACAGAGCGCCCGGATAGAGACCCTTTTTTTGTATTGGTAAAACGAACCGAAGCACAAACGTTACGTGGCGCCCGAACAGCTTTTTTCCGTATCCGAAAATTAACTCTCCATAAACCCGAACCGCCCCAGAATTAAATCTTGTTGTGTTGATAGAGCGAAAGCGCAGACCCTTTTCTTTTTACGCTCCGTGATCCCCGCTGCCCGTAGCCGTTAGAACACGTTGTAACAAAACTTGGAAACCGCCAAGCACGCCACACCGTAAAAGAAAATTATCACCGATACCAGCACACACCTGTAATTGGCTATATTTCCCACCGCTTTCCGGGGCAACAAGAAGCCAGCACAGAACCCGAGAACAGCGTCAACTGCCACCATCCCGAGAGTCCCTTACCACCTTAACGTGATCCCCACCCGTTCATCGACACACACCGACCGAATAAGAAAAAGCAATGGAGAAATGAAATGGAGAAGCAATTGAAGGCACCGGAGTCGGCATCAAGGCAACTTCCCTATGCAGTCACCATCACAAATAAGGAACACCTCGATATTCAAGTGGTCTTCCAGAAGAGGCCCAGGAACCTCTCAAATTCGACACCGAGGTGCGCGGCAGCCGCAACTAAGCCGCGAATCAGAAGCATAGAGAAAGTCTCACTTCCCGTAACTTTCCGGAAAGGATTTTCAACCACCAGAAGGATGGCCCAGGGAACGTCAGCAACCGAGTACGACCAGGAAGGAAGAAACCGGAAACGCACTGCCGACAGTACTCCATACCTCGTTCCTGTCCTGTCCCCAAAAGTAACCTCTAACTGAGCTACCAGAAGGCAGGCAGCACTTTACTTACGAGTTCCCGCATGGCCACAGGATCCAGGTACCGATGGGGACGACACGTTTCCGCACCCGCTTCCAAGGGAAACGATATAAGGCGAGATTTGACCACCACGGACATCCGAAGAGCAGCACGACCATCCCCGAGGCGGTGGTGAGTACAGCCAAGCGCGCAAAAATACGTTTTAAAATAATTATATTATTATGTTACCATCGCTTTTCGACTAGGCAAAGAGGCAATGACAGCGAGATACACACACCAGTTAAATATTCCGAGAAAATATCGCTGTCACTCCCTTTTCGGCAAAGACTATTTGCTACTGTCATAATCATTAAGTGCAGACTTCCGCTATCTGCTTATTTTTCCTGGCTTTCGCTTCATACCGGCCCGTTCCGCCTGATATCCACGTTCCACTACCGCTTCACTCTTCGAAACAGGGGGAAGATGTAACGAGCAATACCTCGGCTCGCTACATATATGCATGCATGTGTAGGTATTTGTATGTATGAACGCGAGTGTATATGCGCACGGACTTTGAACCGTGAGTCACCACTTGCACACGGCACGACTGTCCGAACGATCAAAGGTCATCGTTCCACACGGCCCGACTATCCCCGTTTTTTCCAGACCGAACTGTTCGCCAGCGCAGCCCCACCAGACCACCAGACGCGACAGGACTATATTAAGGACACGCAACGAGTCAACGGGGAGTTTCTCCGGCACGACGACCCGACTAACATCGGGGAGCTATCCTCAGTGTGGCTCCTGTGGCTGTTCTACATTCCCAGTAGGCGACCAGATAACTTCCGTCACCTCATGATCCCCTTGCCCGTAACCGACTCAATTGGTGGCCGACTGGCGCTCCTACGACCACCCATCGAGGCAAGGGTACATAGGCGTCAGGTGCCTCTGACCAACCTACCCGCGGCAACATTCCTGGCCCCGCTTCCGCTTTACCCGTAGCCCCCTAGCAACCAACCTGACCGATCTGACCTACGAATCCGACCGCCACGACCACCCGCCACGGACGCCTGAATACCGTCAGGCTTCCCGTAAGACGTCCGCATTGCCCGTAGTGTCCCAGAAACCGACCCGACCTACGAATCCGACCGCCACGACCTCCAGTTAGATATTGCCCGCGTCTTCGCATGCCCCAGACAACCTATATGCAAACCGGTACGACCGACTAATCACTATCTCTCTCTTTTCTAATTTTTTAGTGGTCGCACTAGACTCACTAGCACGCTTAGTCTTCCGATTTCTTCTTTCCCGATCCGCTTTCGCTCGCTTAAAACCGCATTACCCGCTCTCACGATTACACACACACAAACCTGTATACCGCGAGAACACTACATTTATATTTAAGATTATCGTCGCAAACACGCACATATACACGCACACACACATACACCGTACTTCAAAAACACCCTAGGATTAATTAGATGTGTACCTTATAGGAAGAATATATTGTCTATCTTTTGTATTATAATTCACGTGTTCGTTCTATTCGTAAAGCCTGTCCCAAATCCTAGAACCCCGGCATAGACTGAAGCGTCTGGAGGGAAACCATACAGGCAGGATAAGAAACGAAACGTTACACTTTGGATTTCAAGAATTCCGTGAATTCTTTGAATTTCAAGAATTCTGCAATTTAAGTAAATATCTTGAATTTTATTTGTTCCTTGAATTTCATAAATTTCTTAATTTCGTTGGATTTCGAAAATTCCTTGAATCCCTAAATTTCGTCAAATCCGAGGATTCAATCAATTGCGTGATTTTCGTTAACCCATTATGTCCCAGTGATGCCGAACGGCACAGCGTCGGCAGGTCTGTTCATGAATTTCTCGCGAACTGTATACACGCGAGTGGTAGTTCTTGCGCGTCCTTTCATGTTCCTGAGGTCCGTAGCAAAGTTGGGGAGGAGGAAGCCGGCCACTTATTCTTTTTCCAGCAGTTGTAGGCATCACCAATTATGGACAATTTTTTTGACGTAGACGGTCTACAAGCTTTGCTAGCGTAAGTATTATATTTTTCAGTTTTATTTTATTATCGGTAATTCACCAGTTAGCTGACATGTTTGAGCAATTATATATCATGTTTAGTGAAGTTTTTATCCATAATTCACGTCTATATGGGATCAATATTGGTACATGTGCCATACGGCATCACTGGGACTCATGGGGTACTGGTTTTTTCAGACCTGGTCTCACAGTCCAGGAAGCTATAGAACTCCTCCAGGAGAACGATGCTGGTAAACAACAACCTGAAATGGTGTTCATGGAACCTCCTGCTCCTGCAGTTCTAACTGATGAGGAATCCGGGAACGAAGATGAAGATGTGGAGATCCGCCACCTTTCGGGAAGACAGCTTCTAGCCCAAGCGGAAGTAGTTTTCAGCAATGAAGTTCGCACTGAGCTTGATCAACAGGACGTTATTGATTCCACGCTTCCCTCGGAACCTCTCGATCGGAATCTATCTAGTCCAGGTAACAATGTTCCTACTACTTCCAACACCTCCGATAATTTTGTGGACGAATGGATACAAGAAAGACTAAAGGAAGGGAAACCAACCCCTCAATTCATTGAAGGTGATTTTGAACCACGAAGAAATCGCTTTTTCCCTACCATTACGCCAGCTGATTTCGATTTAGGTGACACTCCAACTGAAACCTTTGAACGATTTTTCACGGATGAAATCTTTGAATACCTTGCCTCTGAAACGAAGAAGTACGCACTATTCAAAAACCATAGACACCCGAAAATTACGAAGGAGGAAATCAAATGTCCAACGCCATGAGGCGAAATAGAATGTACACGATCAAGAAATACATCCATTTTTCTGACAATGGAGAGCTCGATCCGCACGAGAAAATTTGGAAACTGCGGACAAGATAAAAGAAAAGTGTATCGCGAATTTCGTGGCTAAAACAGAGCTTCTGAATTATGACGAAAGCATGGTGAAATTCTTTGGAAGACACAACATGAAGCAGTTCATACCAGGTAAACCCATTCGTTTCGGGTACAAGATGTGGTGTCTAAATTCTAGTGAGGGTTACTTGCTCAACTTCAACTTGTACCGCTTCTTGTCAACTTGTACGCAACTTGTTATGCTGAATGAGCTTCCCCATTCTATTTAAACTCTGCCCTTTGATTTCTTCTTGGACAACCTATTCAGTGGAACGAACTTGTTCAAATACTTTAAATTTCGAGGATGCTCCGCTACAGGAACGTTTAGAGAAAATCGCCTTCCGAAAACTCAAGATCAGAAATGCCGAAACAAAACTCAAATTGTAAGGCGTGGAAGAGTGGGGAAAAAAACCCGAAATCGAAAACAGAACAGAACATTGCTGGTCTTATCTGACAAGAAGGCATTTGCCAAACAGCCAAGAGGCACGTATGAATCAGTACTGGAGAAAAAGGACGGAATACTGTTCATTCGCTGGAAGGACAATGGGGTGGTAACAATGGGCTCGACTGATTTTGGTGTGCAACCGCTTTCGTACGTCAAGAGATATTCGAGGGAGAAGAAAAAAAATGTAAATTGCACTCGTCCGTCTGCTGTTGCCACTTAAAACAAAGGAATGGGAGGAACTGACCAAATGGATGCGAACATTGGAGCCTACATAATCGCTATGAGAAGTAAGAAGTTTTACTGGCCAATCTTTACATGGATGGTAGACACAGCAATTCAAAATGCCTGGATACTACATCGTAGGAACAACCAAATCAGCCAGCTGAATTTTCGCCGCCACATTGCAACTGAGTACCTCGCATCATACGCCACATCCAGAATCCGCCCAGGACCAGTAGCGCCTATGACCTCACGAGTCAGCCTTAGTTTGAGATATGACGGCGTTGGACACTATGCTACGAAGACACCAGATAACAAGCGAAAGAGATGCGCATTGGAAGTGTGCACATCGCAGACACGAGTGATGTGCCATAAATGCAAAGTCGGTCTTTGCGTCGACTGTTTCATGACCTATCATACCGAGTTAAATTATACCTTTCCCAAAAAGTCAGGATTAACCAGGACGCAGTCATGTTTTGAATAAAGTTTTATTGAGGTTTTGAGAGTCTAGTAACTTATTCAGCCTATCGAAACCCAGTACCGCTCAGCGCCCAGTGATGCCGTACGGCATCACGATGAAACCTCAATTACTGAGCCCCCTGGTGATCCAGATTTTTTGAATCTATCATTCCCTAGCTACTGACAGTCAGAGTAAGCAAAACTGTAAGTTTCAAGCTTAAAATCAAACAAAAATAATTACGGGACATAATGGGTTAATGCAATCGCGTAGCATCATCATCCACTTGCCGTGAGAGACCCAATGGCCGGAATTCAAATAAGATAGATAAGGATAACTTTTAAAACGCAATTCTTGATTAATGTAAGATTCTCTTTTTTTCGAAAATTTTCTTATCGAATATACAATTGATGTGTCAAAGGTATTCTTTAATTGTTTAAAATTTGATGTTAATGCAAATCATGAAGAAATGCGATTCTTTTCTTTTCTATCTATCATTTCCTAAACAAATTTTCTATTCTCATAACCTTTGAGATTAAATGTGAATGGTCTTTTACGAGATTTTATTTTTTCCACTGCCAGAATAAAATATATATTTTCCTTCCTTTCTATAATTGCTAGTAAAACATTGAAAACCTTAAGATTCAAAATGAAAACTGACCACCTCCTCAGACTAAAAATAAAATTATTTTAAAAATTAAAGATAGATACATAAAAGTTATAATATTAGTAGCTCACCGAAATTACATTAGGAAGATTGCGGTCTATTGAGAATTAACATTGAAGGTTTTCATCATTAAAGATCTATGTGTGCTCATTGATTTTTAGTCCTCCTAAAGTTTATAAACAAGTTTAAAAAAATGTCTTCAAAAAACATTATTTAAAACCTGTAAAATATGTACAAACTATAATTTTAATACATCGTAAAATTCGTAGGTCAAGAATTCTTAAAAGTTCTATTTGATATACGTAAAGTTAAATTATCTAAAATATAACAGATGAATAGCAGAGCATGAAACAATAAACCAATGTTTTTATTTCTTCTAAAAATTTATTTAAATAATAGTAATCAAAGTTCTTGTTATGTAGGTGGAAAGCCATTCCAGGACCTTTAGCTCCATATTTGATTACAAGAGCACTATCAAGTTCTCTAATGGCTATTAAACTACGATGAATTAGATTAATGCCAACAAAGAATTACAAAAGGCATGGGCTAAGAAAGATTTTCTGATGGAATGTAGGAGTAACAGGTTATATTCTAATAATATTAATAATTATTTACTTAATTTTAATGCTTTTCACAAGTACAGTAGATCTTGTAAGAAAAAGTTATCAGACAGTTAAAAAAGTGTTAAAATACAGCTAATACACCTTAAAACTAAAAACATACATAACCATGTTGAATTTTTAACTACCATTGCTGACTTAGGATTGAATATATAAATATCCTTGGATACTAAATATGTCAAAAGTTAGGGTTCCGAATGAGGTTTCAGATACTTTACGTTTAGGTGGAAAATTTAATTCCTAGTTTGTGTGACATCCCGTCGCTTTTCCCAAATCTACACTCTAATCAATAATTTTTCCTCATGTAAATCGTGCCTTACCTAAATAAAAGATAATGTGAAGCGCATGAATCGGTTTAGGCACGATAATGAACAGCGCATTTATAAATTTAATAGCCGCTATTTAAGGGTGACTTTCCACTATATAATCCCCCAAGAATTGTCAAGTCCAGTTCAGTACTCCAGATCAGATGTCCGCCGAAGGAACCGTAAAAGTTAGTCGAGTCAAAATTTCGCCGCAGCGATAGCTCAGTTCAGCCGCCGTCACGATAATCCAGCCCAGGGTTCTTCAGTAAATTCTGCCGTTATCAGTTCTCAATTTTAAAACGCAAAGGAATATGTGTAACTGACAGTGTAATGTGCAGATAAATCTCTGTCACAGTCAAATATTGAGTGTTGTGTCCGAATTAAATACAAGAACATCTAGTTCCCGTAAGTAATTGGCTCTCTCCGTCATCATTCTCACAAATAATCTGCTACCGACCCGTGAATGTCCACAATCGCCACTCTTGGGTCTTCTCTTTGATGCCGGGAAAAGATTAGAAGGCTCATCAATCCTTTGGAAGAGACATGCAACTCCATTTATGAATCAAAGGGCCCAATTGACAAAACCTTGAAAGATCTATCGGCAACCTTACACAAGAATCTTCAGGTCGCCAGATCTTATCACCACATGGTACAAGAAATTGTATGGGAACTGGAGCACGAGGCATCACAACAATAAAAACCAAGTAAATAATAATCGCTACTTAATTTCTCCACTTCTTCTTGCCCTCCTTTACAGTTATCTAAATTCCATCCTTTTATTTTTAGTAAAAGCTACCTTTCACTGGGAAAAGTCTGAGCACCCAAACCCAACTTCGAAGATGCCGTTTAATTTCGTACAATCATCTCAATTTGTAAATTAATGAAATAAAATCACTAAATTTAATTAAATAAACCTAATTATTTAATTTATTTAATTTTCTCTCTCTTTCTCAATTTTCCTTAATCCCCGATCAAATAATGAGGATCCTATTTCTGAGAATTAGGTAAGTGGCGTAAATATACTATTCATCCAGACGTCACATTTGCTTCAACTAAATATGAATTGCATTGCACCACTATAATAACGGTGTTATCGGAGAAGCAAAATGGGGCAGGGGGGGCTAGTGCGATTTTCGTCCAAAATCAACTCTATAGCTCCACAAAAAATAAATGTTGCGCTAATTAATTGACGAAAATACAAATTGGCGGCGGGCTACTTTAAATGCGCTCCATTTCACCACCAGCAATTTTTTAATCGAACTAAAAATCAAAAATTTATTAAATTCTAAGCCCCATATTTTAAGATATCAAATGGCAAAAAAATAATTCGACTCGATTTCAAATGGCCTCTTTTGCACCAGAATTTAAAGAATTTGTACTCTAATGGAACACCGAAAAACTGCAAGTACTGATAATGAGAGAGTGCAATAACGCAAATAAGAAATTATAAATTTTTGTTTTTAAAGTGGATTACAGTTTCATGAATCGAATTCAGATTCCTTTCGAATGAGCTAAAGAGGATGAAAATATATTAATCAGGATTCGAAATACGTAAAACATGTCAATAGACCCCCCCCCCCCCACCTCATTGCACGCTCTCGTTATCAGTACCAGAAATTCTTCAATCGAAGTAAAAATCAGAAATTTATTTAATTCTAAACACCTAAAGCAAGGGATAACTCATGATAACTTAAACCCCCATATTTCAAGATATCAAATCGAAAAAAAATAATTCGATTCAATTTCAAGTGATCTCTATTTCACCAGAATTTAAAGAATTTGCACTCTAATGGAACACCGGAAAATACTAAATCTTATGGTGGGGCGGCTGGTGACACTCTTCACGTATCTCGAGTCCTAATTAATATTTTTTAATACTTCAAATGCGCTCTATCGCTCAAAAAAAATTCAGTTACGCTCAAATGCAAGTACTGATAATGAGAGAGTGCAATAAAGTAAATAAGAAATTATAAATTTTTGTTTTTGAAATGGAATACAGTTTTATGGATCGAATTCAGATTCCTTTCGAATGAGCTAAAAAGGATGAAAATATATTAATCAGGATTCGAAATACGTAAAACATGTCATTAGACCGCCCCACCTGATCGCACGCTCTCGTTATCAGTACTTGCAGTTGAGCGCAATTAAATTTTTCGGTGGAGCAATGGAGCGCATTTGAAGTGCTTTAAATTTAGCCAAAGAGTATTGAAAAATATAAATTAGGACTTGAGACACGTGAAGCGTGTTACCATACCCCCATCGGAAGATTATATATTTTCCGGAGTTCCGTTAAAGTACAAATTTCTTAAATGCTCGTGCAATGGAGAGCATTTAAAATAGAAAAGAATTATGTTTTTGCGATTTGATATCTTAAAATATGGGGGTTTAAATTATCGTGAGTTATCACTTGCTACAGGTGCTTAGAATTTAATAAATTTCTGATTTTTAATTCGATTGAAAAATTTCTGGTTCTGCGATGGAGCTCATTTGGAGTAGAATATGTTTTGCAAGTAAAATGTGATTATTAGCGCATAATAGGGATTTTAACAACAACGTTGCACTAGCCCCCCCCCCCTACCAATTTGTATTTTCGTCAATTAATTGGCGGAAAATTTATTTTTAGTGGAGCTATAGAGCGCATTTAAAACTGAATAGGTTCGTAAAAATAAATTTGGAAAATGTTGATTTTTGACAAAAATCGCACCAGGCCCCCCACTTTGCTTCACCGATAACTCCGTTATCACAGTGGTGCAATGCTTGTTATTCGTGGCGCGATGGAGCGCATTTGAAGTTCTTCAAATGCGTATTTAAATATTATCTTTTCGGAAGTGTGTTGGGGGCGTGTAACCCCCCCCCCCCCCCACACACACACTTGAAATAACTCCTTCAGTTTTGTTGCGCAAAATTTGTACTTGTTGGTGCAATGGAGCGCATTTGGGGTGCAAATCGAATGGGTTTGTATGAATGTAAACATATATGGTGGGGGGGGGGGGGGCTACTGAAACGGACCTATTAGAAACTCATGGAGTAATCGCAATACTTTCTCTTGCAGCGTTAAAAACTTTAAAAATTAAAATTCCTGCCATTTACATGGGCAAAACGCGGCTTCAAGTGCATCTTCTTTTAGTACGAGTAAATAAGCGTTCCGTCGATAACTTTAAGAATTTTGTCTCGATGCTGGTGCCACGCAGTAGAAACCTCAGGCTACCGAAGCATGGTTTTTTTACACGCTGCGACTGAATTTTCCCTTCTTAATGTAAGGTTTGGACTGCGGGTGATGACATTTTGTCTATGTAGTATGGAGCCAACTTTTCGAATTCATCTACTATATTTATTGCAACAAATCCTGGAAGAAGCAGTTGGACAGTAGGTAGAATATCTTTATTCTTAAGAAATGTCTGCAAATTCTATATCAAAGCAACGATAAAAGAAAATGCTTAAAAAGACTGTTAAAGATGCTTTACTTGATGAAGTTTGCGGATTCTTACGGGTTGTTTGTTCCGCGTCAAATAGGTCCTTCGAGACATCGACGTACCGTAGACATAGCGAAGGCTGCTGTTTTTGGAGCTATTTATGATGTGTTTTTCCAAATTTTCATCACCAGCCTCAATTCTAAAGCGCAGAAGAAGAGCCTGAAACTTTCCTTTTTTTCAAGTCGTGTTAAAGATAGAGAGAGACTATTATTACCGCCTCTTAGAGGTGATTCCTATTCTGGGCAAAAATAATCGTCCGAATAAAAGGTCTGATCGCAGCTCTGTTTTCCTCTACCTCTTTCGCACTTTGAATATAGTAATTGAGACAAGATGTCGCACCACTTCCTAGATGATAATTTGTGGAATAAAGTGGCTTGCAGAAGACAATTCTTGTGATATCTTTTCTCAATGTGCTTTTTAAAAGATTTCTGGGCTTTTTTTCAATAATGAAAACCAGCGCTCGTCAATTTCCCTAAGTTTTGATGAACTCCTTTCCCAACGCAATTGTGAAAAAATAACCAGCAAGGTTTGCAGAACACACTATCTTCACTCGTTGTGTAAGTTACACTGAAAGAAATTTAATAACAATATTATCTATTTCAATACACGTAATTGATATAGTCGATTACGATTTGGGGAAATCGTGCAATTATAAAAACTATTGTTAGCGTGCTTACGAAGATTTACCATTAGAATCTGAAAACTTAATATCTTGATAACAAGAACTGTTATATTTAATAGCAGAGATTGATATTTTATGTATTAAAACGTAGAATAATACAAATTGATAATAATATTACTAAATAATATAAAAGCAACTACAGAAATTGATAGTTTAAGGCACATAAGTTAATACAAATATCCTACAAATTAATATGATCAATGTGAAAGTAAAAAGAAATAAGAGTTATGGATATCCTGGAAAGTAATGGGTTTTCGAAAAAAACGTAAGCGGAAAAAGTTGTTGAAAATTAAAAACTAAGCAACTTTTGTCTAAAACATTTTTCAAAATAATTTTCTAAGTTTTTTCTACAAATACGAGGTAGCTTTAAAAATAGTGATTTTTTCAAGAAAATGTTTTAAACAAAAGTGATGTATTTTTGAATTCTGAACAACTATGGTCTCTTGTGTTTTTTTCAAAACCCCATTATTGTCTGAGATAATCGACAAATGTGACAGTAACTTGCAAGTGCATATATCTATGGCTATATGTACTGTATAAAGGTATACCGTGCGTGTGCGAATAGCTCCGATAATCTACTGAGTTTAGCCGAATCTGCAGTACGTACTTCATAGCCGAGCGCTCACCATCTGACTCGGAGAACTTCGTGTTTCCCGCTAAACTGATCAAGATTCATGTGTTTTCACGTGTTTTCCAATGCGATTGAAACAAAGTGAAAAGCTATAGATATTTTTGAATTTAATTCAATCCCACATTTGATCTTATTAAAACAGGATATTCTCCTGTTTTTTCTTTTAATTTTGAATGTTTCTAATTCGATTTATTAAGCACCATGTCCAACCCCCTTCTCGCAGCGTGATTTGCGTGCGATGCGTATGTTATATGTATATGTATGCGTACTGTATATGTAAGTAAAGGTTAATTCATTCGTATTTACCTCAGCGAATGTGTCTTATTACAGTGTTATGTATACAAATACTAATAATTATAATGATAGTATGCGTATTTACATGATATAATTGTGCAGTGTGAATTGACGGTGATTGACGATGGGTTTACGAACTTTTCCTTTTCGTATTTTTGTCCGTCTCATTCTTTTCGAATGACTCATAATTTTTAGTAAAAATTTCAGAATCCTCTCTTTTAAGATATGAAATAATTATTGCAATTTTTAATATACACACCCGATTTACCTAAATCTTAAAAGATTACACTAAACTGTAATATCGAATTTAACGTATTTTGTAACTAAATGTCTATGAGTGGGACGATGGTCTTGGGGGCTAAAGCACAGGCTTTGGACCTACTCTGTCGTCTTGCGGGTTCGATTCCCGCCTCGCACTCTGGAAGAGCCTCGGTAGCCCATGCGGTGAACACTAGCCTAGCA
>JAAAKG020131135.1:0-14686 GCA_010014905.2 Druon quercuslanigerum | reverse complement strand
ATAATAATAAAGTTAATAATTAATTTTTTAAACTATAAATTCATTTATTCCATTTTTTATAAAAAAAATTTTTTCTCTTAAGTTTTCTCTTAAGTTTTTATGGTTATTTACCCATTTTATTCTAAGGTTATATTAATATCTAATTTTCCGATAATTCTTGAAAAAATACGGAAAAATTTTTGAAGACTTTTATTTAACTCGAAAAAGTATTATTTTTCCATTTCTGAAATTATTTTAATCTTTAAAAATTGAAAAATGTCATTATATGTTTCAGATATTTTCTACATTATTAAAAATCTTTTAAAATGTTTTGATAACTTTAAAAAAATTTCTGTAATTAATTTTTCAAAATAAAAAGGCATTACAAATTTTACCAGGAATCTCAAGAAAACTATTACATTTTCTTCAAGGCTTTTAAAATGCTTAAAAATCTTTGAAATCTTTAAAAATATACATTTTTTTCAATATTTTGACACATTCCAAAATAAATTTTTTTAAACAGTTTTCAAAACTTTTGAATGTTCTAAATATCTTTTTTAATTTCTTCTAATTTTTCACAGTTTTTCTTATAATTATGAAAAATTTCAAAAAAAATTTCTTAGATCTTTTTAAAATATTTTTAAACGGGCGAATGAATTTCAAGAAATTTATTTATGATCGTAAAACCTTTCAAAATCCTTTTTGAAAATAATTAACTTCTAAATGTACCCTAAATTTATTCAAGTTTTTATCAAACTTTTTTTAGTTATAAGCAACAAATAATTAACAATATATTTGTGAAAAGATTTTTTTCTTTAAATGCTTGTACCTCAGGGTGGAAAGAAAATTAGCATTTCAGTATTGATAATGAATATTGAATTACTTTTATTTTATCTCCATTTTTTAAACCTTCATCTATCGCGATATTTATCTATTGGACTAATAATTCATAAATTTAAAACACAAATTAACAATAAATTATACACATGCTAGAAAAAAATCTTTGACGTCAAAGTAGTGAACTCATTCCCCCAATGGTCCGGATTGATTTTCTGCCGCTGTTACAACGATTGGTTTATTTTAAACTCCCAAGTTTATTTCTTCTGAAAAGATTTGATCTCAACGTATAGACAAAGTTTAAAGGCGCTCGAAAAATAACCAAAAAGAGGTAAATTAAAAAAAAAAGTTTCTGTTTTTTATTCTCGGATTTAATAATATTATTCACAGCCACAAACTGAACCTAAAAGAAACTCAACCTAATCTTTAGACCCGCTTAAATGAAAATTTAGAATCGCCACTTTTTGGTTAAAAATTTAAAAAAACCACCTTATGTCCTTACTTTCCTTTACTTTCCTTTACTTCCTCTATATCCTTCATTTCCTCCAGTTCTTCTAATTCTCCGCACCAAACTTTAAAATTTGCTTTTACTCTCTTTCCTAACTTTTTTTTATCTAATTTCACCTCTCCTTTCTTCATCTGACATTTTCCCTGACTTCCTCTATCCCCTTAATTTCCACTTACTTCGCCTCATCATCATTCAACCTTCAAGTCTCCACCCTTTTCTAACTTCTTCCTCGTCTGCTGCCACCTCTTTTCACTCCTCCCCACATTTTCCTTCACTTTCTTTAAACTCTTTATTTCCTTGAAATTCTAACTCCTACTCCGGAAAACATCAAAATTTCGCTTCTACTCTCTTTTCTAACTTCTTTTTCATCCTCTTTGACCTCTTTTTACTACACCTACATTTCGACTCAATTCCTCTACCTTAATCATTTCCAAGCAGACCCTCTACCCCACGCACTTCCCCTTACTTTCTCTACTCTCCTAAGTTTTTCTCACTTTCCCTTCCCACAATCAAGCCTTGGATTTTTCTCCCTTTTCTAACTTCTTCCTCATCTACATCTACCTCACGACGCCTCCCTCCACATTTCCCATCAGTTCCTTTGCCATACTGATTTCATCTCACTTCCGCTTCTGATACTTTCTTTACTTTTTCTTTCTTTCTAAGCTTCTTCCTCATTGACTTCCAAATCACCTCACTTCCCTCTACATTCTTTCTCAATCTGACAACTTTATTTCCTCTCACTTCCTTTCCTCACGATTCAAACTCTTCTTTATCTTCTTTAAGTAACTTCTTTCTTATCTATATACACGCCTCATTACTTTCCCTCACTTCTTCTATTTCCTTCATTTACATTCAATTATCCTAATTTCTCTTCCCAAGAATCGAAATTAGTTTCTTCTCTTTTTCTAAACTTCTCTTTTATCTACTTCCACGTTTCCTCCATTCCTTTCACGCTAACACTCACTTCCTCTGTCTGCTTCATTTCCTCCTTACTTCCACTTGTTATACTTCAACCTGCAATTCTTTTCTCTTTCCAAACCTCTTCCTCATCTACTTCCACCTCTTCTCAGTTCTCTCCACATTTCCCACCACTTCCTCGACACCCATCAGTTTCCTTCAATCCCCCTACTACATATTCTCAAACTTCAAATTTAGCCCCTCCTATTTTTCCTAAATTTTTTTTTCATCTCCTTTCACCTTTCCTCTCTTCCACTCACATTTCCCCTCACCTTGTTTAACCCCTTAATTTTCCATCACTTTGCCTCCTCATACTATAACCTTCACTTCTTCTCTATTTTGAAACTTCTTACTCATCTACTTCCGCTTCTTCCCACTTCCTGCCACATTTTCCCCCACTGAATCTATCCCTTTCATTTTCCTTTAATTGCCCTACTTCCCTTCTCCAAATCTCAAACTTCACTTCTCCTCTTTTTCCTAACTTCTGTTTCATCTACTACCATTTTTTCCTACTTCTCCTACCACCTTCATTTCCCCTCAACTAACTACCCCACACTTTATCATATTCTTCTTCTCTATTTACTAAATTCTTCCACACCTTCTGACACCTCTCCCCACTTTCCCTCGCATTTCCTTTCATTTCCAGTAGCCCCTTCCTTTCCATTCAATTCTTCTACTTTCCCTTCCCACACTTTAAACTTACATGTTCCTCTTTTTCTAACTTCTTTTTAGCTACTTCCGCCTCTCCTCACTTCCCGAAACATTTCCTTTTACTTCTCCTAGTTTTGCTTCACTCACTTTCCTGAGTTGTAATTTATGAGGCGTGAGTTATGAGTTGTCGTTTATCAGTACATCTCACCCTAAAAGGAATTTGCAAACGATGGAAAGTTCAACCGAATGACGAACTTTAGATTAAATATCTAAACAGTTAAACTTAGACATCATTTTAATCGTTTAAACGTTTAGCCCGTCAAACCCGGAACTCTAGAATCAACAAAATTTTTTTTCTTCTGAGTGTAATATATATAAATCTGTTGCTATAAAGCTCAGGAAAACAGGAAAGAACCGTCCCAAAGTACCTTCTTTCTAAAGCCCCTATAAGAAGGTTTATCTTCCCCAACTTTCAACGGAACTCTAATCACGTGCGAATAAAGAATTCAATGGTTTCCGCAATGTTTTACCACAACGCGAGGATTTGAAAGAACCGCTCATCGCGTGTGTGAATTTAAAGTACCTTACTCCGCTACTAGAGACGTTACGTTATAAAAAAAAAATCATTGAGACCAGTGAAGGTTACATCCGAATCCCGAGTCATGTCGACGTGCCGTCGATAGATTTTCTCGTGACCTTCCACCCCTCAGGGATACCGAATACAGGGTGGCCGCAAATATTTAATTTCCCAAATTCTCCGTCTTTTCCTTCATTTTTTTCTGATTAAATTTTTATTTTCCTTTAAGGACTAATATTGAGGGGGAATTGACTCTTTAAAACCCCCTACGGAATAGACCCTATTATAATGCATATTACTTTGCATATTGCACTGCATATTATATTGCATATTACGTAAAATATTTTACTGCATAATAAATCACAGATTACGTTGAATATTACATTCTATATTATATTGAATATTGAATTACCAATTGCAATGCATATTACAATATAATATAGAGTAAAACATTGCATAATGCATTACATATGTCATTTAATATTGCACTTTATATCGCATTGTATGTTACATTGCATATTATATTGCATATTACCTAGAATATTTCACTGCATATTATATTACATATTGCGGAGAATATTACATTGCACATTACATTCAATATTGAATTATCTACTGCAATGCATATTACAATATACATTTTGTTGCATATTACACTGCACATTGGAATACATGTATAATTACATATTACATGTAATATAGCTTTGGGCATAACATTGCATATTGCATTTCATATGTTATTTCATATTTCACCCTATATTGCACTGCATATTGTATTGCATACTATATCGCATATTACAGTGTATATTCAATTTTATATGCCCTTGCACATTAAATTTCATATGTCACTACATATTAGACTGCATATTACATTTCGTGTGTCACTACATATTGCACTGCATATTAAACTGATTATGAAATCACCTATTGCAATAAATATTTCACAGCACATTGGACTACATACATAATTACATATTACATGTAATATAGCATTAAGCATAACATATTGCATTGCATATGCTATTTCATATTGCACTGTATATTGCATTGCATATTGTATTGTACTGTATATTGCATGGCATATTGTATTTCACTGCATATTGCATTGCATATTGTATTGTACTGTATATTGCATTGGATATTGTATTTTACTGAATATTGAATTGCATATTGTATTGCATACTATATTGCATATTGCTGTGTATATTTAATTTTATATGACCTTGCATATTACATTGCATATTTTATTGCATGTTACGTTTATATTACATTGTATATTACATTGCATATTAAATTGAATTTTGCATTTCATATTGCAGTTATTTTTACCATTCATCTTGCAATTCAAACTAGACTGCATATTTCGCTACATATTACAGTCACTAGTACACTGAATATCATATTATATATTAAAATGTATATTAAAATTTATATGGCACTGCATATTACATTGTATATTGAATTGCATAACACATTGCATATTACCTTGCATAATGCATTGCATATTACAGTGACTATTGAAATGCATATTGTAATTAATATAACAGTGACTATTACAATGCATATTGCAATTCATATTATACTGCATATGACACTGCAATATTTAATTGTATATTTTATTGCATATTACATTCATATTACATTATGTATTGCATTGCATATTACATTTATAACACATTGTATATTGTATTGCATATTAACTTGCATATTACATTGTATATTGCATTGTATATTATATTGCATATTACCTTGCATATTGCATTGCATATTACAGTGACTATTGAAATGCATATTGTAATTAATATAACAGTGACTATTACAATTCATATTGCAATTCATATTATACTGCATATGACACTGCAATATTGAATTGTATATTTTATTGCATATGACATTCATATTACATTATGTATTGCATTGCATATTACATTTATAACACATTGTATATTATATTGCATATTAACTTGCATATTACATTGTATATTGCATTGTATATTATATTGCATATTACCTTGCATATTGCATTGCATATTACAGTGACTATTGAAATGCATATTGTAATTAATATAACAGTGACTATTACAATTCATATTGCAATTCATATTATACTGCATATGACACTGCAATATTGAATTGTATATTTTATTGCATATGACATTCATATTACATTATGTATTGCATTGCATATTACATTTATAACACATTTTATATTATATTGCATATTAACTTGCATATTACATTGTATATTGCATTGTATATTATGTTGCATATTACCTTGCATATTGCATTGCATTATACAGTGACTATTACAATGCATATATCGATTTATAATATATTGCATATTACACTGCATATTACATAGCATAATAGTATAAAAATTGTTTAGTAGAAAAAGGAGATCAAAATCAGAAGAAAAATAGAAAAAATTTTAATTTGTTGATACAATAAATTGTTTACAATTTTATAAATTATGTGAATTTTATTCAGTTATTGAAATCAAATAAAAATTTCTTTGATCTTCTAAAATACTCTAAAATATTTTAAATTAATGAAAAGAGTTTCAAATCTTTTAAAATTATTGCAATCAATAACAAAATCCTTAAGATATTAAAAACAACGAAAAAACGAAAAAATATCATAAAATGTTTTATAAAAAATATTCCTAAATGTTTAAAATATTTTAATATTTTATTATATTATTTAAATAATTCAAGCATTGCACGGAATATTTTAAAATTTCCCAAAAATTTTTCATTTTTTTAAAAATATTTTGATATTCTATGAAACTTCTTAAACCTATTAAAAACGCTTTGGATTTTTTATAATATCATCGAATATTTTAAATCTTTTAAAATGTAATAAAATTTTTAAAAAATATTGAAAATTACTTTGCATTTTTAGAAATACCCTAAAATATTTCTAATTCTTTGAAATCCAATAAAATTAGGGAAAATAATTGAAACAATAATTCAAATGTTTTGAAATTTCATCAAATATTGAAATCAACCAAAAATTCCTTGAAATATTTTTAAATGCTTTTAAATATTACGAATCCTATTAAAAATTTTGTAATCTTTTAAAAATGGGTAAAGCAATTAAAAATTAATTAGAATTCTTGAAAATACCCTAAAATGTTTCAAGTCCTTCAAAATTTTTTAAATTCTCTTTAAATTGTTTAAGAACTTTGAGAACCACTGGATTTTTTTTTAATTTTTGAAAACCTTTGAAATGGTTAAAATTATTTAAACAAATTGCAACTTTCTTGGAATCACTTAAAATTCCCTGGAAATTTGAAAATTCTTTGAAATCCTATGAATCTATTCTTGGAATCTTTCCAAGTCCCCTAAAATATAACAAATTCTAGAAAATCTTTTAAAATCCCTACAAAATTTAATAATGTCTTGAAAATTATTTTGAAGGTTTTAAAATGCTTTAAATTATTTTAAATCTTTTGACATCTGTTCAGATTACTGAAATAAATTAAAATTGTTTTGGAATATTTAAAAATACGCTAAAATAATTTGAACTTTTTTAAATCCCTTCAAAATAAGTGACATTAACTGAAAATTCTTGAGAGTATTAAAATACTCTAAAATGTTCCGAAACCTGTATAATTTTTCAAAACTTATTAAAATTTTTTTAAGATTTTGACAATTATTTGAAAGTTTTAAAACATCTTAAAATTATTGAAAACCTTCAAAATAATCTCAAATTCTCTAAAATTTTTGAAATCTTTAGAAATTGTCTTGAAATTTCTTAAAACTGTTTACGACTCTTAAAATTTCTTTTACATTATTTTAAACATCATAAAGATTTTTTAATTCCTTAAAAATGTTTTGAAATCTTTTAGAAATTTATAAAGCTACGTAAAATTATTTCTGAGTTTTTTAAAACATTTTGAAATCCATTAAAATCCTTGTAAATGGTCGAAAAAGATTAAATTTGTTTGGATTAAAACAAAATTAAAAACAAAATTTCAAATGTTTTAAAATCCCTTGAAACTTTTTAAAGCTCTTGGAAATTCTTTGGAATATTTTTAAACATGCTAAAATATTTGGAATATTTTAAAATTTCATTAAAGCACTTTAATGATTCAAAAATTCCTTCAAAATCTCTTAAAATTGTTGAAATAAATTAAAAAATATTTGGAATATTTTTTAGTTCACTAAAAATATTTTCAGTTTTTTCAAATATTTTAAAGTTATTAAAAATTTCTTCAATTTCTTTAACTACCTTAAAGTATTTTAATTTCTTTGGAATCTCATTAAATTAATGAAAATTCCTTGAAATATTTTAAAAAACCCTTAAATATTTCAAACTCTCGAAAATCAATGTATTTATTTTTAAATATATTAGAATCTTAAAAAAAAATCCTTTAAGACTATTGATATAAAACAAAAATTCTTCGAGATTTTTAAAAGTTTTCTACAATTTTCTAAATTCTTTAAAATCTCATTACAATATTGAAAATTTTTTGGAATATTTTAACAAGCCCTAAATTATTTTAAATTCATAAAGATCATTACGTTTTTTATAAAGATCTTGAAAACTCCTTAGAATTTTTTAAAATACTCAAAAACCTTAAAAACATTTAGAAATCCTTTAAAAAGATTTACATCTGTTTAAACATATTGAAAGCTAATAAAATCTTTTTAAATTATCAAAATAAAATAAAAGTATCTCGAAAATTAGAAAAATTCCCTAAAATGTTTTCCATTCTTGAATGCTTTATAATATCTTTCAGTTGGTAAATTAAATGAAAATTTCTTAAAAGATTTTTAAATTCCTTGAATTTTTTCAAATTTTTTCAAATATTTTTAAATATTTTGAAACATTATAAAGCCCTAAAAAGTTCCATCGAATTTTTTGAAGTAATTTAAAATGTTTTAAATTTTTTGGAAACCCATTAAATTACTGAGAATTCTTTGGAATATGTTAAAACACCCTAAAAAATTTCAAAACTTTAAAAATCATTATAATTTTTTGAAAGCTCTTGAAGACTCCATAGAATTTCAAAAATTCTCTTATTTTTAAAAATATTCAAAAAGTTTAAAAAATGATTTAAATCTGTTTAACATTATTGTAATCTGTTCAAAAATATCTTTGAATTATCGAAATTTCAAAAAATTCCCTACAATTTTTTAAATATTTAAAAAAAATTTGCAGTTTCTTTAAACTGTTGAAAGCTCGTAAAAGAAATTGAAAATGTTTCAACAATCTTAAAATATTGCAAATATTCTAAAATTCTAATGAATTACTAAAATAAATTTAAAAATTATTAAAAATACTTTCGAATTATTGAAATAAGTTAAAAAATTCCTGGAAATTTAAAAAAATTCCCTACAATTTTTTAAATTCTTGAAAAATTTTTGCGATTTCTTAAAACTGTATAAAGTTTTTAAAAAAATCGTAATTGTTTTAAATATCGTAAAATATTTTAAACGTTCTAAAACCCTAGTAAATTACGGAAATCAATTAAAAATATCTTGGACTATTTCGAAATGCACTAGAATCTTTAAATATTTAGAAATCCCATTAAATTATTAATTTAAATTGAAAATACCTTGGAATCTTTTCAAATTTCCTTAAACTATTCGAATGCTCTAAAGAATTTTAAAATCCCTTACAATTTTTTGAAAAATTTTGAAAATTACTTATAAGTTGTAATGATATTTAAAAAATTTTTAATTTCTTTTAAATCTCTTGAAATTGTTGACTAACAATTCTTGGGAGTATTTTTAAGCTTACTAAATTTTTTCAAATTATTTTAAATCCTTTGAAATTTCTTGAATTTTTTTAAAGCTTTTAAAATTTCTTTTAAATTTTGTAAAATATTTTTAAAAAATTTGAAATCCGATTAAATTACTGCAAATTTATGAGAATATTATGATACGCCCTAAAATATTGTAAAAATTTAAAACTCTTTAAAAGTTTTTTTTAATTTCTTAAAAACTCCTTAAAATTTCAAACCTTAAAATTTTTTTTTAAATCCTTAAAAATGATATAAATCTGTTTAAAATTATTGAAATCTTATCTAAAATACCTTTGAATTGTCGAAATAAGTTAAAAAATCCCGACAATTTTTCAAATTCCTAAAAAAATTTTGCGATTTCTTAAAGATGTTGAAAGTTCAAAAAAAGTCGAATTTGTTTTAACGACCGTTAAATATTTCAAATATTTTAAAATCCTAATGAATTACTGAAATCAAGTAAAAATATCTTGGACGATTTCGAAACACTCTAGAATCTTAAAATATTTGGAAATCCCATTAAATTAATAATTTTAAATTGAAAGTACCTTGGAATCTTTTCAAATTTCCTAAAATTATTTGAATGCTCTAAAGTATTTTAAGATCTCTTGAAATTTTGGAAAGATTTTGAAAATTACTCATAAGTTGTAAAGATATTTAAAAGTTTTTCAATTCTTTTAAATCTCTTGAAATTGTTGACATAAACTAACAATACTTGCGAATATTTTTGAACTTACTAAATTTTTTCAAATTATTTTAAATCCTTTGAAATTTCTTGAATTTTCGTAAAGCTTTCAAAATTTCTTTCGAATTTTGTAAAATACTTTTCAATCCTTTGAAATCCGATTGAATTAATGCAAATTTATGAGAATATTTTAATACACCCTGAACTATTGTAAAAATTTAAAATTCTTTAAAAGTTTTTTTTTAATTTCTTAAAAACTCCTTAAAATTTCAAACCTTAAAAAATTTTTTTAAATCCTTAAAAATGATTTAAATCTGTTTAAAATTATTGGAATCTTATCCAAAAAACCTTCAAATTATAAAAAAAAAAAATCCCTACAATTTTGCAAATACCTAACAAATTTTTGCGATTTCTTAAAGCTGTTAAAAGTTCAAAAAAAAAATTCGAATTTGTTTTAACAACCGTAATATATTTCAAATATTCTAAACTCCTAATGAATTACTAAATTACTAAAATATTTCAGTATCTTTAAATATTTGGAATCCCCATTAAATTAATAATTATAAATTGAAAATACCTTAGAATCTTTTCAAATTTCCTAAAATTATTCAAATGCTCTTAGGTTAATGCTCTCTAAGATCTCTTAAAATTTTTGAAAGATTTTTAAAATTACTTATAATTTGTAAAGATATCCTAAAATGTTAAAAATTATTTTAAATCTCTTCAAATTGTTGACATAAACTAACAATTCTTGAAAATCTTTTTGAACTCTCGAAATTTTTTCGAATTTTTATAAAGCTCTTAAAATTTCTTTCAAATTTTGTAAAATATCTTTAATTCTTTAAATCCTTTGAAATCCTATTAAATTATTAAAAATTTATTCGAATATTTTGATACACCCTAAAATATTTTAAAACTTTAAAACCATTTAAAACTTTTTTTAAGTTCTTGAAAACTCCTTGGAGTTTAAAAAAAATGGAAAGACTTTAAAATTCTTTTAAATTATTGAAATGTGTAAAAAAACATGACAATTTTTTAAATAACCTGAAATAATTTTTGGAAGAAAAACTGTTTTACTGATCTTTTAATTCCAAGAACAGATTACAGTGACATTATCTTAAGAAAGAGACTACCAGTTGATTCGAGGAAAAAAAATAACTAAAAGTGCTTCCACCAAAAATTCCTTAGGTTTCGAATGTTTTATTTTTAACTCCGTGACATTTCCTAATTAAAAAAATTTCTCGATTTCCAATACCTGCTTCTGCCCTGAACTATGAAAACCACGGACTCGGTAAACGGAAACGCAGGGAAACGTCTCACAGTTTCCGGCACCGCGTGAAATCCCATCAGCAAAAAAAAATTCTGCACCCTCAGGCCAATTACAAAAAAGCTCCTCTAAAATGATGAAACTCATTTCAATAAAAAGCAATACCTTTCGAAGAAGCATGAGCAGGAGCAGCGGCAGCAGAGGTGTCATTTAACTAAAACCGACTACCTTGAACTCTCAGCCACAATCAACCCCTCGCCCACCTTTTGTCAATCTTCAACCCCCTCACACACCTTGACACAAAATCACAACCACCTTGAAGAAACGGCTCACTTATCGCCAATCCGCGCCCAGCCGAACTGAAACTGATTTTTTGTCGGAACTCCTGACAGGACTTGACTGACAAGGTGAACCCTCGGTTCAGGGTCAAAGTTCACACACGGAAAACCGGGCAGGGAATGCACGAGTGGCAACAACAACCGGTTGACCCGATTCGAGGGTTCAATGGCTGCCGCAGGTAAATACGGCACTGTTGGAAGGCTCCTGGTCAAACAGTTGGCAATTGGAGGAGAAAAACTGGGGGAAAAAAGGCGGCACGCCGCGCTCCCCACGTCGTCGGGGAAAGCTTTTCATGCGCCGACGTTGACGGCGGCCGAGACCCGACTGACGGAACGGTTCTCCGTCGCCGCGCCATGCCAGTGACGTAGCATCCGGAAAAGCGCTGGATTTTCCGAGGGGTGCCCCGGCTCTCGCTCTTTTGCAAAAATTGGGTCACGCGTTCTCCTCTCCTTTTCTTCCTCTTTTTATTCCTCTCTCGATCAGGTATCTTACTCACTCTCTCTCTCTCTCTCTCTCGCTCTCTCTCGCTCGTTTAATGTTTATCTCGCACTCGCTTTATTTTCTTTCTCATCCGGTAGTGTTATTTTTCCATCGCGAGTTTTAGGCATTCCGAATCCATGCTCTTTCAATCTTCCTTTTGCACCGATGAACTCTTAAATTCAAAATTCATGAATTAATAATTAATCAAGGAACTATTAATTAACTAATTATAATTACCTCTTAAATTTGCACTAGGATGCTTTCAATTTAGAACTGGATAAATCGACTTTTGATTGTTGGTGAGCGACCCCCTCCCCCCACCCTTATCTAATTTGTTCATATTCAGGAAAATAATTTTTTTGTTTTAATCGAACCCCGAGGATTTTAAAATTACCATCTGGTTTCTTAAACGGGAAAAGTTAGTTTTTCGAACAAATTAAAAAAATGTACTTGTTATTAACTTTTTGTAAATTAATTTTTTCACTTATTAAGGAATGTTCAATAGGGTTGTCTAATTTTGTTTTGCGAATTTTCAAGCGTATCGCCTTCAAATTTGTTCAAATGTACATTGTCACATTGGACTACATATATAATTACATATTACATGTAATATAGCATTGAGTATAACATATTGCATTGTATATGTTATTTCATATTGCACTATATATTGCATTGTATATTTTATTGCACTGTATATTGCATGGAATATTGTATTGCACTGTATATTGCATGGCATATTGTATTGCACTCTATATAGCATTGCATATTGTATTGCACTGAATATTGCATTGCATATTGTATTGAATACTATATTGCATATTGCAGTGTATATATAATTTTATATGACCTTGCATATTACATTTAATATGTCATTACATATTGGATTGCACATTGCATTGCATTTTTCATTGCATATTACATTTATATTACATTGTATGTTACATTGCATAATTAATTGAATTTTGCATTTCATATTACACTTATTTTACCATGCATCTTGCAATTCAAACAAGACTGCATATGCGCTGAATATTACAGTCACTAATACACTGAATATAACATTATATATTACATTTCATAATACACTGCATATTACACTGTATATTGCACATCATTATACATTGCACATTACCACGCATATTGCATTGCATATTACAGTCGCTGTTAAAATGCATATCGCACCGATGAACTCTTAAATTCAAAATTCATGAATTAATAATTAATAAAGGAACTATTAATTAATTATTTATAATTAACTCTTAAATTGTGCACTAGGATACTTTCAATTTAGAACTGGATAAATCGAATTTTGATTGTTGGTGAGCGACCCCCTCCCCCCACCCTTACCTATTTTCTTCATATTCAGGAAAATAATTTTTTTGTTTCAATCGAACCCCGAGGATTTTAAAATTACCATGTGGTTTCTTAAGTGGAAAAAGTTACTTTTTCGAACAAATTTATAAAGGTACTTGTTATTAACTTTTTGTAAACTAATTTTTTTCACTTATGAAGGAATTTTCAATAGGGTGATCTAATGTTTTTTTTTGTGAATTTTCAAGCGAATCACCTTCAAATTTCTTCAAATCTACATAAAAATAAATCGACTTTTTTTATTTATATATAGAATAGGAAAAAAATATTAGTTTTTGAATATCACTTCCTAGAAATCTGTTTTAAAGGGCCTGAAAAAAATGCTGAAGTAAAAAAGCGGGTTTTGCGAATTTTTTCTATTTAAACCATTTATTATTGTATTTAGCAATTTTCTCGTAGAATCGAGGTAGAAGTCGCGGTTTTTCCCCAAATTTTTCAATTTTTGTGAACAAAAAAGTCAAGAAAAATAAATTTTCAAACAATTTTTTACTATTGTTAATAATATTCTCTATTAATAATGCTAGAACTTGGATTTCTTCTACAATTTTTAATTTTGGTTAATTTTTCACTTCAGTATGTCAATTTTTAATTTAGATTAGCAAAAATAATCGTTAAAAAAATTCTTATTGCTTATAGCTTTTCTGAAAAAAAAATTTTGTTGCGTATGAAATTCTCTTTCAGTAATGCTAGAAATTTCAGTTTTTTTCTAAAATTTTTTAATTTTTGTCAATTTTTTACTTGAAATAAGTCAATTTTTAATTCAGTATTAGCAAAAATAATCTTTTAAACAAATTATTATTGATTATAGCTTTTCTAAAAATTTCTACTTTTTGTCCACTTATTATTTGAAATGAAGTAATAGTGTATCATATTTAACAAAAATAACGGTTTAAACAAACTTATTATTAGTGTTAAAAATATTCTTATTTTTGTATAATGCTGGCAATTGCAATTCTGTATTAAATTTTTAACTTTTTGTCAATTTATCACTTAAAATAAGTCAATTTTTTATTTGTTTTAACAAAAATAATCGTTTAAACAAATTATTATTACATATAGTTTTTCTAAAAAATTTTTCTTCTTGTCCAATTTTCATTTAGAATGAAGTAATAGTGAATTAAAGTTAACAAAAATAGCGGTTAAAACCATTTATTATTATTTTTTTAAAATTTTTAACTTTCTGTTATTTTTTCATTTAAAACAAGTCAATTTTTGAATTAGTTTAACAAAAATAATCGTTTCAACAAATAATCATTGCTTATAAAATTTCTAAAATATTGTACCCT
>JAAAKG020131113.1:0-14686 GCA_010014905.2 Druon quercuslanigerum | reverse complement strand
ATTATGCGGCAAGATTCTTATTGGCTCAGTTTTTTTTACTTGCGCGTGGCTAGACCATGTGTTTATTGGATCATGGGATGTGCTGTTTCGGCAATCAGCTGTCATGATCGGTTCGTAAAATAAATAATTAACAAAGCGGCTTTGTTTTCTTTACAAAATGGAAGATCCAGTTGAAAAAAAAATTCGGAAAGAAACTGAAAAAAATGAGAGTACAGGACAAAAAATAGAATTCGGTTATCATTTTCGACTAGATCTAACCTATGATATTGTCAGCCTAATTTTTAAATTTTTGAATGGGAAAGATTTGACCAGCGCAGCAAGTGTGTGCAGGTATTTTTTATTTAAATGTTAAATCACAATTTGCGATTATATGTACTATTTTCGAAAATGAAAGCGGCTGCCAGTAGAACCGCTGTAAATCACACCTATGGAATTCGTGATGTGTGACTTAGAATAAGTAGAAAAAACAGGGTATAGTAAAAATCAGGGTAGGGTAAAGTGTTTAGAATTATTTACACCTCAAAACTCACAATTACTGGGACAGACTCGATAACTGGGACATCTACCTTATTTTTCACAGATAACACAAAAATTACGCCTCTTATCAAGAAGTGATTATTAACAAATTTGTAGATCTTTTTTGGGATCACAATTTTAGATTAAACATATTTTTTCGTGTCTTACATAGTTTGAGCAAACAAAGGAGTTTTTGATTTGTCATTATTTCTTGTGCAATCAAAATAGGAATTTTCGATTTTTCAAGAAAATCCAAAAATTGGTTATGATCCTCTTGTGGGGCTTTTCAAAAAGCAATGTTTTTCTTCTTTTTACTTTTTTTCATATCATGGGTTTGTTCGGCTTAAAATTTTGATTTTTTAAATCTTATAAATGGCATAACTCTGATGATTTTCTTTTTATCAAAAAAGGGCATTAGGATAAATTGACTGAAAAAATGTGCCCAAAAATTTTGCAAGTGTAATTTTAGAAAGTGAATTTTTTGTTAAAATGTGGCACAACACGATTGAGATATAGATGTGACCTATGTCACACTTTAATACCAATTAAATGCCTTATAGCAAAATGTAGGTCTCTGCTTTTATTTTACTTTTATTTTTTGACAAAATCCTGCTTGTATTGACCTAATGTTAAACTGGCATAATCGTACTATATGAAATACCTTAAAAGCCAGGGCGAGGGTCGCGACTTTATCAAGAAACTGGGAATTTTATTGACTGGGGAAATGACCAGAAATGTAATTTAAGAAGTGGAAATTTACTTTTGATCGCAGTGAGATTCAAGTATTCATTATTTTAATAATTTTGGTCAATTTAGTAAAGTGATTTCTACTTTCTTTACTGTCGCAGGGCATATAAGTGTGTTGATTAGGTTACGGATTTATTTACGATTTATGGAGCTGAGATCTTTCTCAGTTTGCTCTGATTAAATTATAATTTCTTATTGTTCAAGAGTACTTATTTTTTTGAACAGTAGTTAGTAATTGTTCGCATGGATCCAAAGAGTTTTTATTACAATAAGAAATTAAGAATATAAAATTTAAAGATACTCAATATTAATGAACTTATTTGTTTACGTACAACTATCATTTAATGCATTTAAATGATTCTGGAAAATTAAAAAAATTTAACGTGAAATTACCGAATTTTTTTCAATTTAAAAGAGAGATTGTCTCATTAGTTTAATTTAAAGAAAGTAGCGTACCTCGAGTCGGATTTTGTACAGTTTTATATATACTTTTTCAGAAAAAGAATGTTTATTTTTTCCATTATGAGAAAAACCTTTTTAAAGGATCCCGCACCAAATGTACAGTAAATGACTTTTTGTCAAAAATTCTAAAAAATATTTTTTTTTCATATTTTCGAATCTGCAGAGCAAAAATTCGAAATAAAAAACTAAGAAAAACGGACAGTTTTTCGACAAGCACTTTTCAAAGTTTCAATCTTCACCTGTTTATCTTAATAGAAAAATGCTTGTTTGAGTGAAATGATTTTTTCCTCAAAAACTCTTTGATAGATTTGGTTAAAAGTTTCACATTTTATCGATCAGGTTTATCGAAACAAAAGATTCGTACCCATGACCTGAAAAGTTCAATGGTTCTTCATGTATACAGCATGTTTTGGGGGTGTTTTCATACCTTAAGCATCCAAGTATAGAAATCATAATTTTTTACTAACTAAATCACTCGAGATTTTTTATCCAATTGCGACGGTTTGAAATCGCTTTCAAATAAGTAGAAGAAGCAAGCATAGCAAGAATATGTTTATATATATATATATATATATATGCGATACGTATAATAATAATTTTATTATTAATAATAACACAATCTTTAAGGTGAGCTTGCAGCAAACTGTTACATCCTCAAAAAACCGGCAAGCTCGTTTTAAAGTTGTTATTATTAATTTGTTTTTTTCGAACTTTTACTTGGGTGAACCCGGTTAGAGCCGGACTCATAGCCACGGACTAAGTCAAGTGACTAATGAGATTAGGATGTTATAAGTTAATTTAATAATGAATAATATATATGTATTTAATTATAATTAGTAATTATAACTAATTATAATATATAATTAGTTAATATCACTTGTAACTAAGTAGCCTATACTTACACCTTCACTTTTAATTTCGTCATATTGCTTCCTTCGCGAACATGAACTTTATGAATATTTGCATTTCCCGTGTAAAAATATCCTCGCAACTAAATGACACAGGTTGGAATAAGTTAGAACAGGTTCGCACTGGTTGGTGGAAGCTCGTGCATATTTGAACCAGTTATTATTATTTTTATTTATAAATGTCATTATATATTTTTGATATTTATATTTTAATTATTAATATCATTATTATTATCGATCACAACATCCCTTGGGGTTTTGTTCATTAAGGAATTCCATTTCCCCGGTTGCAATGTTTACGGGACGCCAAAACATCCCTTAAAAGTAATTCAAAAACATATTCTTGCTATGCTTGCTTATTCTACTTATTTGAAAGCGATTTCAAACCGTCGCAGTTGGATAAATAATCTCTAGTAAAAAATTATGATTTCTATACTTGGATGCTTAAGGTATGATAACACCCCCAAAACATGCTGTATACATAAAGAACCATTAAACTTTTTAGTTCATGGGTACGAATCTTTTGTTTCGATAAACCTGATCGATAAAATGTGAAACGTTTAGGCAAATCTATCAAAAAGTTTTTGAGGAAAAAACATTTCACTAAAATAGGCATTCTTCTATTAAAATACATGTCAAGATTGAAACTTTGAAAAGTGCTTGTCGAAAAACTGTCCATTTTTCTTAGTTTTTTATTTCGAATTTTTGCTCTGCAGATTTGAAAATACGAAAAAAATATTTTTTAGAATTTTTGACAGAAAGCCATTTAATGGAAAAAACAAACATTCTTTTTCTGAAAAAGTATATATAAAACTGTACAAAATCCAACTCGAGGTACGCTACTTTCTTTAAATTAAACTAATGAGACAATCTCTCTTTTCAATTAAAAAATATTCGGTAATTTCACGGGTTTTCATGTTAAATTTTTTTAATTTTCCAGAATAATTCAAATGCATTAAATGATAGTTTACGTAAACAAATAAGTTTATTAATATTAAGTTTCTTGAAGTCTTATATTCTTAATTTCTTATTGTAATAAAAACTCTTTGGATGCATGCGAACAACTACTAACTAGTGTTAACAAAAATAAGTACTCTTGAACAATAAGAAATTATAATTTAATCAGAGCAAACTGAGAAAAATCTCAGCTCCATAAATCGTAAATAAATCCGTAACCTAATCAACACACTTATATGCCCTGCGACAGTAAAGAAAGTAGAAATCACTTTACTAAATTGACCAAAATTATTAAAATAATGAAAACTTGAATCTCACTGCGATCAGAAGTAAATTTCCACTTCTTAAATTACATTTCTGGTCATTTCCCCAGTCAATAAAATTCCCAGTTTCTTGGTCAATTCGCGTACAATTCCGTACAACATAAAAATAATATATTATATACATATATAATAATAATAATTAATCTTTTTCGTAGAAATTTTTTTTTAGGTTGAGATTTTAACCTATTGTTTATGATATTTTTGATATTTTTGTGATATTTTTTTAGATTGACCTCTTCGTTTGAAAATTTAACTCTTTCTTTGAAAATTCGCTTTTTATTTCCTTAAATTTGAGCCCAAAAAATCCATTTTGTTAGTTAGAAAAGAAGATATTGCATTTATTTTTGTCTTTTTTTTACTGTTAAAAATTCATGAAATAATAAACGTTGTAAAACCTTAATCGGCTTGTATTGTAAGTATTTTTTATAGGATTTGCCAGTGAATATTTTTCTTTAATTCAAAGAAAGTTTTTTGGAATTAAAGAATCTTTTTTCTGAGCGTATTTAAATTATTACAAGAAGAAAATACGTATTACTGCATCAAGTTGCAGCCATCTTCATTTTGCATTGCTGACTGATGTTCGACTGCGCTCGTCGAGGCTCAGATATATTTGGGAACTCATACAAATTCTTTCGAGCCGAATTAAAAATATTCACAACTTTTCTACAATTCGTCGTGAACTGAATTTGGCTTCTTACTTAAATTTTGTATAGTAAATACAGAACACTTTTTCCGAGAGTATTATCGAGAATTACAAAACTCGTTCGCATTTAGTATTGAAAAGTTTGAAATCTTTTATTAAAAGTCATTCAAAATCTTCAACATTTTGGTACCCGTCCAAGACTCCTGGACTCATTCTACACTTTTTGCAGGGCATATTTTTCTCGTGTGAAACGTGTCTAGATGGATCTGATTCAGGGTATAATCGGGTTTTATAAGGACTTTTGACGGTTTAATGAAGTTTCTATACAGAACTTATGAAGAGATAAAAGGTTTTTATCCTCGCTTACTGGGAGCTTAAAAGGTTTCTATGAGGTTTCTATGCGCGTTTAAGGTGTATTTCAAGCGTTTCTAAATGGGTCTGATTAGGCGTGTACGCGGCTTTTACGAGGGCCTTATGAGATCTGTAAGTGGATATTATAAAAAACCTAAGAGAATTTTCCTGCTTCCTGAAAGCTTAGAATGTTTCTCTGCGCATTCTACCTGCGTTTGATGTGTGTTAAAAACGTTTCTAAGTGGAACTAATTCGGCATGTTATCGGGTTCTACGAGTATCTCATGAAGATTGTAAGTGGATACTAGTTTCAGTTTTCCAGTGAATGCAGCCTCTTAAATGACTGTTAGATCCACTTAGAAAAATTGCGTACAAAATGTTGAAAACCCCTTAGATCCTCTTAAGACAAACATTCTATAATCTTAGTCCATACTAAAAACTTTAGGATCAATTTTGTTGCAGGTAATTTCAATATGGTGTGTCATCTCGCTTTTAGTTGGGGTATGAAACTCGTCGATTGTTTTTGCCGCAAAACAGTGAAAATAATTGACTGTAGATGACGTTTCATATCCCAAGTCCGGGGGAAACGATACCTTGTGAAGTGGTACCATTCACACTGCCAAGACTAATTTCGGTTGCAGGTATATGGTACCCAGAAAATAGCTTTAGACTCACACTTTGTTTTTACTGTATCGATTTCACAGTAAACGCTCCTCTTAAATTCCCCTTAGATCCACATAGAATAATTCCGTCAATAATAATATATTGTTTTAATGTGCGTTTAAGATCTTCTTAGATCCTCTTGAGGCGGCAATTATATACTTAGTACCTTCCAGTAAACACAGTGTTTTAAATTACCGTCGAATACACTTAGAGAAATTGCGTATAAAATAATTTAGTATTTGAATGTCCGTTTGACATCCCCTTAGATCCTATTAAGACGGCAATTATATACTTATTCGCTTTTCCAGTAAACCTAGTCCTATGACATTTCCATTAGATTCATTTAGAAAAATTTATTGAAAAATAATTTCGTTTTTAAGGTCTACCCAGGTTCCACTTAGATCCCCTTAAAATTATGTTCCTATTAAATTCCTATTAGATCCAGTTAAAGAAAAGTTCCAAAAATAATTTCAGGTTTTAATGTCCACTTAGGTGCTCCGTAGAACCGGTTTCAAATTTTTTTGCGAAATTAACTGCGCAACCAGTATCCCCTTAAGAAGATATTGTAACACATTACGTTCCACGATCTTCTTTAAATCCACTAAAAACGCTAACTGCAATCTTGGAGGCTTCTAAGCGGATTCTAACGATTCCTAAAGGGTATTTTTACCAGCGCATAGTATGGTTTGAGGACATACTGGCCATGGACAGCTTTATAATTATCAATTTGGTTAATTATCTTCCGAAAAAATAAGAATAATTTTCATAATATTATAAGTACACTTGCCGGAAACCATAACGTGACTTCTGTTTGAATTGACTTTAAACTCGTGAAACCCTTTATTAATTGCTAACTCCTTCGACAGCGGATGATGTCTCTGACGCTGCATCGATGCTCTGCAGGCACCTGCGAGTCCATTGGAACCTAGCTATCGTTGTCTTTAGCTGGTCAATTTTGACTGCTTTGACTGTTACACAAATATTTAAATAAATTTTATTTCGAAGATGAAGTTGTCGATTTCTAAATTTTCCGAAAAATCTGAGCAAGTGAATTCAACCCAACTTTTATAATCCTGTCCAAATTACGAAATGCGTGAGATCAGGAATGACTTGACTAAAACTTGACCTAAAAAATTACATAATTTTGAGAGAATAGCAAAGAAATTTTCCGATTTTGGTGGAAATTCAATCATTAATCGCATTATGTTCTGCACCTAGTATATATTAAATCACATTCTGCACAGTTCCCCTATCATTGTTCCTTATCATTAGGAAGATATTCTTCAGGAAATTTGTTCGCGATCATGTAAAATGTGAATTTGAACATGACAAATCGAAATGCGCACGTTCTCTCTCTCTGTCTCTCTCCCTCTCTCTGTCTCATTCATCAAATAGTCGGGCAAGCCATCCACAATATAACCAGAAAATAACGAGGCCGGCACACACACAATTCTACGAAATTTAAATATAATGCATTCCCAATCCGGCTAAAATCTGTGAATAAGTGATACCTCCTTTATGAGATTCTGTTTAATAATAGTCGTTTAAACTGTTATCTTAAACTTTCATCTTGAAGTTGTTCATAATTCAGCAAAGCATTATCAACTATAATTATAAATTACAACTTGAAAGTATTAATTCATCATAAAAATGTGGAGCACTTGATATTATAAAATATAAAATTGGCAAAAACAAAAAAATGGAACCGTCTGGTTCTATACTTTCGAACAATTCTCTTACATAGATAATTTTTTGCCTTTCTTAGCGTTAGAGTACATCCTCATGAATAGTGTATCCTTGTTGAGTACTGTGAAATCGTGATTCTTCATTATTCTCGTAACAGGTTCGGCTCTTTCAAATCTTCTATTAAGCTTCCTGTACATCTTCTCATGTTCTACCTTACTGTAGAAAAAGACTTGAATCACTTTGAAATGCCTTTTTGCCCAGGTGAAAAGTGCTTTGCATATCAAGATGACTTCTCATGGTCTTGCGAGTATACTAAATCGATAATCCTCTCTTTTTAAATTTGCTCCAATACCATCGCAGGCACCTTTTCCATGAGCAGTCGGGCTAAAGTGCCACTCAGCCTTATAGCGTATTCGGTTATCTGCCCTCGCTCTACGCCGGTGCAATTTAGTGCTTTGCTCTAGTCTGGGGCAATGTGCTTGGCGCTACTCCGAATCTACTCTGGCGTTGGGTTGGCAAAGCTGACTTCGACTTCAGTCGAATGTCGACTTTCAGGGGCCGAAAGTCGACTTTTTACACTCGAATTTGCACTCTTGAAGTCGAGTCCAAGTCGACTATGTTCGGTCGACTTTTCGATTTTTTCCGGCGACTTTTGCTTACTGCTTCGCGCTAAGCTTAAAATGTATTTGCAGCAGGTTTGCAGTTTGCTTTGCAGCTATTACTGTGCGATACGTCTAACTGAGGCCACCCCTACGGAAAATTCCTATTCAGGTTCCTATATAGGAACCTTCATAGGAACCTATATGTTTCACCTATAGGTACCACATATAGGAAATGACATAGGGACCTATAAAGGATCGTATATAGGTTTCTGTATAGAATCCTACATAGGATCCCGTATATGTTCCTGTATGGGACTATCCAGATGCGCAGTAGTATTCTATGGAGCTAACGGCTATGCAGAAGTTTTTTTGGTCCTCCAGGATCACCTAGAAACATACGTACCATTAGGTAGCAGCAGGTACAATTAGGTATCTTATTAAGGAGGGTCCTTAACAGGCACTAATATAGGATCCTATGCCATTTCCTATAGGTGGCACCTGTAGGTGAAACACATAGGACCCTGTGTAGGTTCCTATATAAGATCCTATGTAGGTTCCTATATAGGATCCTATATAAGAAGCTATATAGGAATTCTAGTAGGGCCGCGCATGACGCGCACGAACTGATAGCGCTAACCAATCGCGTGCAAGGTTGCTTCTAGTCGTGCCGGCGGTGTACTTGCAAATATAGAAACGTATTACATACGTTTATAGTATTAATACTTTTATTCTCAACAATTTCAAGTTTTTTACTGCTCAAAAGCATTTGAAATTATCGATTTTTTACTGAATATGTAAATCAAACCCCCTATTTTAAAAATGCAGTAGAAAAATATTTTCCAAGGCCCAGGAATCGAACTTGGAAATACAGCGAATTTCAACAATTTTCATTCAGGTAAGGAATGAAATTATTTTTATAATACTTTTGGTTTATAAATTTTGATGAAAATGGTTGGGGTTTTGTACAACATTATTAAGATTATTAAACATTATTAATATCCAGGAATCGTAGTTATATTTGCGGAAAATTTGAGAAATTTAGTATTCAATAGCATTATTTTCTTTACTTGTGGTTTCATTATTTATACAAACCTTTTTTTGAATTTTTAAGCACAGATATACACTAATAAAAAAAGTGAAAATAACTCCGTTACATACTAAATTCCAAAATGCAGCACATGCTCAGAAGAATGTGTTAATTAAAAGCATCATATATAATCTCATAAAATAACCAAATAAAAATGTGAAAAATGCTGTGTGTTTCCAGTTTTAATTCCTGGCTCTTGGTAATTATTTATCTACTGCATTTTTATCAACGGAAAGTAGAGATGAATTAAATAGAAATTATCTCTTTGAAAATAATTGTATAAAATTTGTGAAGGCTTTTTACTGCACTTTTCTAATTGTTTAAATTTAAACAGTAGCTTTTTTGTAATGCAAACATTAAAATTTAAACATTAGATTTTTCCATGAATTGATCAATTTTAATTTCGAAGCTTTTTCTTAAAATTGCCTTTTACTGTAAATTGCAAACAGTTCATCCGTCGCAAAACTGCGAGGAGGAACAAATTTTTATTTTTGCTTAGAGATAAGAACAATGATTTCAATTTAAGAAATTTAAATGAGATTAAAATCAAGTTTAAAATCCTATTTCACGTCTAATATTCAAGTTAATGTGCAGACTTCCTGAAAATAAAACCAAGAATCCAATGACCAAATTTTGGAATCCACCGTACAATGTTCCTATTCCAACTTTAAAAAAGATAGAAATTTTCGTGAAAAAGACGATAAAAAATAATCACCAACGTTTCGGCACTGATACAGCACCCTTATCAAGGCAAGACTTATTTCCTTTAAATCACTTTTATCGTGGTTTCGTTGCTGTTCCTGCGTGCTAAAGTTTGTCTTGCCTTCGTAAGGGTGCTGTATTAGTGCCGAAACGTTGGTAATTATTTAAAAAAAAATTTATTGTTTGATAATAACAATAAAGAAAGCGAAAGAACTTATAAAAGAGAAGGAAGGGTATTTGGTTGGTTGCGTTCTCATTTTTCTTTCCTCTTTTTTATTTTTGTCTAGAATTTTATTTATCGCCATCCCTGATATTATACGTTACCAGAAGTACACCTTCAATCTTTCATCGTACAGTTTCAATATATTTGGATCTTAAACCGTTTTTCTTGTAACTGTTTAATGTGTCATTAGTTCTTTTTAATTTTATTTTTTAATTCATCTGTTTTTTTAGTAGAGATATCATCTTAATTAAATAAAAATTCAACTGTTTAGTCGAACATTTAAAGATTTTGTTGAAAACTCATAATCTTTAGTTGAAAATTCTTCTATTTGGTTTAAAAATTAACTATTTCGTACAAAATTTACTTTTTGTTAATATTTTGGTGTTTCAAAGTAAAGTGTAATCTTTTCTGGATTCAACTTGACATATTAAAAAAAATGTGTCGTTATTAAAAACTTATCTGTTTTAGTACAAATTTCATCTTTTTTTTTTGATAAAAAGGCCACTATTTGATAAACAATTAAACTATTTTGTTAACAATTAATCTTGTTAGGATGAAAAAATCGTCTTTTTGGATTGAAAATTAATTTTTTTTTGTGGTAACCTATTTTTAAAAAATCATATTTCGATCTGCAAAAGTCAACTGGAATCTTTTTTGGATGAAAAATATTTAAAAAATTTTTAAAAAAATTTTGGAAGAAATGCAAGTATTTGGTAAAAAAAACTCCTCAATTTTGTCAAAAAGTCTTCATTTTTGGTTAAAAATTCATATTTTGATCGTGAAAAGTTTAAATCATTTTTTCTTTGTGAAAATGCAGCATTTTCGTACAAAATTATTTTTCTTTGCTACAGTATTCAACTATTTTGATAGAAAGATTTTGTTCAATCACTTTGTTGAAAAATCATTTTTCAACAACTTGACTTAAAGTTAAATAAACTTCATCGTTCAAATTTTTTTTATTGAAGGCTTATGTCTGTGGTTGTAAATTCAACTGTTTTTTGCAAGCCTTTTTTCTGTTTTAAAATTAATTTTTTAACAGAAAATTAAGCTTACGTTTTTTAACGATTTGTATTTTCTTCATTTGAAATTTCTTTTTTGTCGGGTAAAAATTGCATTATTTTTTTTATTGAAAATTCAAATTTTGTTAGGGAGAATTCGTCTTTTGTTCTAAAGGCTGAATATTTTAGATCAAGTTTTATTTATTTGTTGAGTGAAAAATCATTATTTGTTGAAAATTTGTCTTTTTGTCTTTGAAATTCTTTTTTTTTTTAATAAATTAGTATTTCAAGATTAAGATGCTGATGTTTAAATATTTATGATGAAGGAAATTGAAAAACTAGTCAAGTAAAAATAGGGGAATTATCAAAATTCAGCTCTCGGACACCCTGCCTTTTTCAACTAGCAATAACTAGCAAACCATTTCCGGAAACTGAAAATAAGAGGTATATATAATGAAATTAATTTAAAATATTCATAATATTCATATTTAATATTATTCATATATTTCATATTAAAATAATGAATGTTTCACTTTGATATTACATTTATAGATAATTAAATAGCAGAAATTGCGTCAAGAATCTTGTGTGGGAGGGAGGGGGGGGGGCCAACGATTAATGTATGTGCTAACTCGCTACTTTATTGAAAAATATTTCTTCTGTTGGAAAATTCAGTTGAAACAACCGAATAGTTGAAAATTGAACTGTTTCTTTGAGAATTAATTCTGTTTTCCTTGAGGATTCAAATATTTTGTTGATAATTCGATGTCGAAAGTTGAAATATTTTATTGAAAATTATTATTTGAGCTGAGAATTTGTGTAATACTTCGTTAAAAATGGAACTCGGATTGTGGATACATTTTTTTCTTGCAAACTATGTGGTCCAAAATTAAATTGTTCTTGAAAATTCATATTTCCGTGTTAAACATGTTAGAATGTTTTGTGAAAAACTCGTTGTTCTACATGGAAAATTAATACCTTTTAATAAAAATGTAACTGTTCTGTATTAAATATTCAACGATTTGATCAAAAAATAATGCATTTTGCATATTTTTTTATATTTCTCGTATTTTTTGAGAGAAAATAAATGTTTTGGTTGAAGATGCAACTGCTTGGTGGAAAAATATTCAGCTTTGGTTGAGGATTCACCTATTTTGTTGAATATTGGTCTTTTTTGGTTAAATTAAAAAGCGTTTGATTAAAAATTAAAATATTTTTTGGTTGAAATATGAATTGTTGTATTTTTGTTGAACATACATCAGGAAATTTATCTCCTGTTGAAAATGAAACTACTTTGCCTAAACTTCCGCTCTTTGGAGTAAAAACGACCTTTTCTTATTGAAAAATCTTGAAAAGTAATATTGCCGTATCGAAAATTCAATTGTTTCCTGAAACTTTACTTTTTTATTTTAAAATCGCTAATTTTCCATGAAAAATTAAAGTTTTCCATTGTTGGTTAAAAAGTTATCTCTTGAACATTAAGAAATGAAGTATTTGGTTAAAATTCGTATTTTATGTTTGAAAATTAATCATATTGGTTGAAAATTCAACTACTTAATCAAAAATTTGTATATTTTGCAGAAAATTTGACTATTTTTTTAGTACATGAATTTTTTTAGTGAAAATAAAACTTTTTTTTTTTAACTTGGTATGTTTTAGTTCAAATCAATAGAGTTTCATTTCAAATAGAAATCTTTTTTTGGTTGAAATATGAATTGTTATTGGTATTGAAAATTTAATTGATATTTTATAGACAATTCGTCCTTTCGTCCGGAAAATTCAAGAGTGTTGTAGAAAATTTAACGTCTTTGTCTTACTCTCGTATTGACGGTCGTTGTTCCCGATGTCATTAATAAGGGAATGATGTTCGACCGAAGTCTATGCGTTCATTATACTGTTTTTTTTATTAAATTTTAAAGTATTCATAGAGAGAAAGATACATAAAGGTGCACACATTCCTACCGCTGCCAGTTACACTTGAAAGAAAATTCCGAAAGTAAGCAAGAAAGGCACTAATTGGATTTTTCTCTTTTGAATTGGTAGCGGGCAAACCCTTTACGTTCGTGAGTCACAAAAAAAAAGAACTCACTCTAGTCTTTGGCAATCGCGACACACACAACCCGCGCGATCGCCCGTTACGTTCGTAGAGTTCACCCTTATGAAAAGTAGAAAATACTTCTACTTTTCATAAAAGAGAGCTGCAGTTTTCCAAGAAAATTACTCCGTCTCGTTTTGAGATTGGAGAGGAAGTAATATTCTTTAAACTGACTTAATTTCGTTTTTCGCAAAAGGATAAGATCCGTTGATGCCAACAGTCCCGTTTCCAAGAAAAGGACGTGAAGTTACATCCGTTACATCCCTGCCTCCCGTCGGTAGAGATTTTTAAATTTTTTCGTCCGAACCTAATCTCGTAATTTCGTTGACTCACCCCTGTTACGAAAATTTCCGGTCGCGATTGCGGGCCCCCTGCACCGTTCTTACGGCTTACCGGTCTACCTGCCTGTGTGGTCTTACGGATGAGACGTATGGATACCCGCGATACTTTTACCCGTCGCGACGAAAGAATTCCAATATTTTTTTATTCACAGGGTCAGTCGTCCAATAGGAAAAGGAAAACAATATATAACTTGGGAGATATAGGTCCCAACGATCGGACGGACAAAAATCCGAGTAGATCTGGCCCGTTCCAGGTTGCTTAGGAAACTGCAATTTTCGTTCGATGCACCTCGGTCGTTTATAGTTGGATATCTAGGTAGGGATATTTGTGGTATTGTGGAATTTGGTTAGGAAGAAGGGATATACCGTGCGATCTTTGGTTTTTAGTTTTGAGTAAGCGAAATTCTTATTGCCAAATGCTTTGACTCAAATTTTTGTGCCTGCGAAACAGGAACCTCGTCAGCACTTTACGCAGGTAAAGTGTTTGAGGTCTTTTATATTCCTAAAATGAATTTTCAATTGTCAATTTGCATCAGAATTCGTGTGTTGCGATATTCAATGTGGCTTGAAATATTATTTTCAAGTCACATTAAATAAAATTAAACCGGTGAAGTTCGCTCGTAACAGTAGAAAGCTCGTCTTGTATAGTAGAAAAGTTATCTTCTTGTATGCAAATTCGACATTCTGGATAGCTTTTTTTTCTTTGTTGACGGAAAATCGTTCTTTTACAAGGAATCAAGTATTTTGTTGAAAATTCGTATTTTTTCGTTCAGTTAAAAGATTGTTTATTTAAAATGAAAGAAGAAATTTTGTCGTTCTGTGGGTCCTTTAACATTGCCACAATGAGAAAAGTAGTTTTCAAAGTTTTTATAATTGTCTTATTACAATTCAGGTTCAAATAAAGATTATTGTAAATTTTTTTTATATATAGAAAATATGGGCAAGATGCAAAAATGCGCAAGAAAATTATATTTAAACAATTTTGAAGACGAGCCTGCAAAAAATCCGTAAATAATGCATAACGATGCACAAAAAATGCTATAAAAGACATACAATATCTAGAGAACGACATTGAATTCGCGAAAATACGTCAGATATGTACTTCTAGTAGAGTAGAATTTGTACCTACAATATACCGTAGAGCCGAGCAGTTAACACGAATTCGATTATTACTCTGCCCTGGCGTAGAGTTGTCAAACCGAATATCTCAAACGCACCGCACATAGAGTTAATACACATAGAGGCGACAAGCCAGCTTGGGAACCGTCCCCGTGTAGAGAGAGAAAGAGAATCAGAAAGACCCGACCGGGCGATGGACAATTCCGCACTAGCTACCTGGGTACCGTTCCCCCACTACGCGGCTTCCCCTCACACCGTCGAGCA
>JAAAKG020131102.1:0-14686 GCA_010014905.2 Druon quercuslanigerum | reverse complement strand
AGGTGTTGTTTTCAACACCACCTAAATGCCGAGGTGTTGTGAGCTCAACCCCTACAACACCTGTTTCGCCGCCCTTGAACATTATCAACAATTATTATAAACAAAATGCATGATTTGAACAATTTTTGTTACCTGATATAATTCATAACTTCATGAACGAATAATATAAATATAAATCAACAAGTCCATGATCTGGATATTCCAGTGTAGAGTAAGATCGTCCTTCCTTTCAATTTCTTCTTTTCCCATCATTTTTTTATTTGAATAGCCGCCATGTAACCACCATATAAAATATTCTGCCTGATGTCGCCACCAGGTTGCAATACATGTTACATGCGTGTAGGAAGTATTGGTAGGTAATTAAACCGATTCAATCTGACTCCATTATAAATAACCGGACTTCGAATCTACTAAGAGTAGGTTGAAATAATAGCTTCACAATAATAAACTCAACAAATGATAACTTTACTGGTTAACGAGAACATTGCGCGTTCTCACGTCAAAAGTTTGATGTGATCGGTAGGGCGGCCGGACTACAGGTGTTTTTCGAGTATGACTCGAGCGAAGAGCCGACCTACGCGTGGAGTAGGGGGAACGCTGGAAAGGCGGAAAGTGCTGAGAAAAGCGGGAACTGGGAGTAGGATGGTGAGAGAGTGAAACTCACTCGTGAACCAGCTTATTACATCGATAAGGATTGTAGTGCTATAATCGAGCTTTACGAACGCTTGTACCGTGTCCCTACATGCGCAAGCGTGATTCTTGAACATATGCAGGCTGGGTCGACTCGCATAGAAGGCTTTGACCACTTATATTGACAGTGGCACTATCTAAAAGGAAGTCACGAACTAAAATGTAAGTATGTGTTAGTGCACATATGTGTTTATTTTATTTGAATGTGTGCGAATTAAAACTACAGAAAATAAACGAATTAATTCAAAATTATACAAATTTAAATCGAAAAATGTGCAAATGCTGTTTCCTGCAACATTTTTCAGAATAAATTTGTACAATTGTGCATTAATTCTCCAATAAATGAAGAAATGTATTATACATAAAATGTAACTTTTTTATGACATTTTATTCATGAAAAAATAGAAATGAATGAAATTATTGATTTCATTCGTACAATGTAAAATAATTTATATGTGCGGGAAACTAACGATATTATAATTAACATTATTTTGAAATAAGCGAATACAGCTAATCAGAAATAAAGTTTTTGTTTCTTTTCCCACTTAAAATTCTGACAACAAATTATGGAAGAGAGCTGATGGTGAATTTTAGAGGAAAGTATTTCCTCATTGCCGATCAGTGCTACCCACTGTCTTCCGATTTTTTTTTTTTTTTTTTTTGAAACAGGTGGATTGGTATTTCTCTCTTCCTGTACCTTTTGGACGAACATCCTGGCAAAGCACATACATTTTTATTTAATTTGAAACTGTTCATTTTAATTTCCCTACACGACTTGAGACACTAACTTTTATTGACGATGACATAACCTCACAAAACATTAGAATAGCGGGCGCGGAAATATTTGAACAAAATTTTACCGCCACTTCTGACTGTACAGTAGAGCCATCTAAAAGGAGGTGGATATCCACAAAAGTATATGTGGTCAAAGCCTGCCATGCGAGTCGACCCAGCCTAAACGTACATAGGCAAAGATAGCAATGAGACAGGAAGACACTCAGAAGAAAAGTTGGTTTATTTCTGCTCTCAACGAGGAATTTCGATGCCTAAATATACTTAAGAAAAACATGACTCACCATACTGGTTATTGGTTGCAAATATTTGTTTATAAAAAATAACGTGACATGACAGCCATCTTTTTTCTGCCACCAATCCTTTTGCATCTAACATGAAGCCTGATGCCACTGAGAAAAATTATCACAGACACTTTAAAAGAAATATTTAAAAAATCAACATTTTTTTGCGCAAAGTAACCTACAGCTTATTTTGAACTAAATTTATTTCGTAATAAACTTTGCATCAAATTTCAGACAGTTTTAATAGTTTTCTAAGCTTTAATGATGATATGTAATACAATATGCCCGACATGGGAGCAAATTCTCATTACGCGCTTGGTGCGCGACGCTTCGCGCCAAATTTGAGCGCCCCTAAGCGGCGCGGGTCCGCTCTCGCGCTCGTTTTCGTACGTTTAATGTGTACACTTTAACTGCATTTTTAAAAATACAAATATTATAGCCTAAATCGAAAGCTGTGACTTAAACTTCTGAGGAATTACAGTCATAAATTGTAAATGATTTTCTTTCGATTTGTTTTTAAAGAAGGTTCTCCAAGCACCTACAGCTTTGGCGATTAAACATTCTTATTGCGAAATTCGCACGTAGCGCTCGATAATTTGTGTACAATTGAAAAGCTTCATCGAGATAATTTAGAAATCTTGTTCAAATCTACTAAAAATAAGGCTATAAACTTACGGATCTGTTAAAAACAAAAATTGCATTTTTTTGAAAATGATCCAACTTTATAACTTAAATACATGAATTTTATACCTAGCAGAAATTTTGATTAATATATTTTATTTCTTTTTTTGAAAATTTTCAAAATGCTGAAAAGCATATAAGTTTTTTAATTTTGATCGAATTTAAAAATGCAGTGTACCAGAAAATTTTACAAAAATTTCTAAAACTTAAATTTTGAAAAAGCTCTAAGCCCACAGCATAAGATATCTGCGGGATCCCATTTACCTTCCAGGTTATCGTGTGGATATCCTAGGAGATTCTAGGGATATCGCAAATAATATCGTGAAGGCGACAAAATTCGTTTAACCATACATACAGATAGACAGACGGAAACCGACAAAATTTTGTGATTTTCGGACTCTGTGAGTGCCGAATAGTAAAGATCCGTTAAAAACCAGAGATCGACAATTTGGACTATTACATTACACTCTCTTCAATGAGAGTGTGAAAATACAATTTTTGACAGGCACAAGCTGCAATAAAATGTTTGGTAAAAATATTTTTCTTAAATTAGATCTTACTATTTACTTTTAACTTTTTTTTCTCACAAGACACTATGAGAATGAGTTCGTTAGAGTCGAAGGATCTTTAACAAAAGAGAATTCACAATCGCATAATTTCAGTAAAAGACGGTTTCACCTTTAATTTTAAGTCTTATTCAAAAATATGGGGAATGTACAATGAGAGAGCAAGTAGCGCGAGACTCAACAAGTGCGTGCCTTATTTCCACAAAATTACAGTTTTTTGAGCAAAACTGATCTGTTTATTGTTACATAAACTCTTAATATCATAGAAGAATTTAAGGCAGTATTTAATGGATTGAAAAAATTAAAAACAACGAGAAATAAAAGTGCAAAAATCATGTATTCAAAACGTTTTTGATTGAAAAATAGGATAATATCGTCAACCAAAATAAAAATTTCAAAAAAAAACCATATATTTATGTCCTATTGTTAAGAAAGCAGATTACTGATTACAGATTACTGACTATTACCTTCTCTTAATTGCTACATATATGTCTTTATAAGAAACTTACCAAATTTTAAACAACCAAAAAGCTGAAAATTTGCAACTATCTACACCCGATTTTAACCAATTTTATTACAACTTCCACTCTCAGCTAGTACAAATTCCAGCCTCCCGATTTCAAGGTGCTTGGCGTGCGACTAATGTAAATGGTAATAAATGGCAATGACGCTATTCTATAATTAACATATAAGAAATTACCTATGTATCAGTGAAATATTCATATGAAGCAAAATTTATCATCATAAAACAGTTCTTTTTTAAACATACATTTCAAAATTTTGACAAACAAAAATTTGAAAAATGAGAAAAGAACAGAAATTTTGTTTTGGCTCCAGCAAATCTTGAAATCTAGAAATTTATCAAAAAGTTAACAATTTATTACTTTTTTCAATTATCATAAAATCTTCATTTTTTAAATTGGCTTTTTGAACTTAATAAATTAGATGTTTTGATATTTGCAAGAATTTTTTCAAGTTCTATTTAGCATTCATTATTTTGAATGTATTTACAATAAAAAATTATTTATCGTAAATCATTAAATTGTTACCTGAATGATAGGTGAGTTTATAAAATTTAAATTATAACTAAAGAAAGGACAGTAGATTATGTGTATATAACATTTTTTATTTAATAACTGTGCCAAAGATTTTTTTCTTATGTTCTATATCTATACTGTATATAGGATTACATCAATATATAAACGCATCTGAGTAATGTGCATGGAAATCAAATAAACCTGAGCTTGTAAAATTATGCTAGATATCAGTCTTACAAATAATTAAGGCCGCATTTTTCACATATAAATCGCTGTAATTCTTATACATTTATTATGCAAACAAATAATAATGAAACAGTATAATCATAACGCCTTCATGATAAAAAATGCAATTTGTTCACATTACAATAAAACTAAAATTAAAATATAAAGTGCAGTGGCTAAGCCATACAAATACTTAAACACAATGTTTATTTAATGTCTAAACATAATGACAAATCTTTTATTGCTAGTGCCAGAAACTAAAAAAGATTGACTAATTGGATAGAGACATTATTGTATGAAAAATTAGTTTGCTCATTTTTAATTTTTAATTTTCAATTTTCTTTCAATAAGCCGAATAATAATTTTAAAGCTCGTAACAATCAATCAATCCTTCTTAGGTAAACAATTTACATATATCTTCTATTATTTTTATTTTATATTTAGCGGTAGATCCTCGCAGGATACCACACTTTGTGTCAACGATAAAGCTTTCCTTCTGTAATTTTTTTATTAGTTTTAAATAAACCTGAAGGAGCAATTTTGTGGCCTAATTAGTAGAGTTACTCATAAAATTGAATTTAGTAACAAAATTTAACCACCTTTAGACAATTATTTTTGTAATTACAGCTTTGTACTATTGCGAACCATTTTTACTATTTGCATTATCCTCTCATATAGTTTGTACTATTTAAATATTATCTTTTACTTTTTTTTTAGCTGAAGAGGTAACATTGTCAGCTACTTTTATAAATGAACTTTCGATGAATCACATGCACAGGTACAATGTCAATTGTCAATATTAAGTTTAAAATTAAATAAAATCCATTTATATACTGTGGAATGATAATGAGGTAGATTCTTCAATAGCATGTGGAAAAGTCCTAATTTTGATTATAGATCAATATTCTGTAGAAATGAAAAAGAAAAGAATTTACTTGAAATCCAAAGAATCTAGTTATTTTATCAATTTTGTATCTTCGTGCGGAATTGTAACTAGAAAATTATGTAAAATCAAAACTTTACCACAGCATACTGAAGATTACAATAATAGGTATGGAGCATTAATTATCCGGCATAAGGCACATCAGTCTTAAGACTCGTTTCATGCGATTCGACTTAAAAGTTCAGTCTTACACTCATTCGGCTTATCAGTCTTAAAAGTTTCTGAACAATACCGTTCATTGTACATATAGAGGTAGTTCGTTTCATTATTTGTGTGGAATATTTTTCCGAGTTTCTTTATAGTTTACATATATATATATATAGAAATGTGTGTATGAAAAAAACTAGTCCGAAGTTGTGAAAGCTTGCCAACATTTCAGGATGAATAAGCCTCATTTCAAGCGATTTTGTTAATTGAGTACCGAAATAGAGTTTTAAAATTAGACAAACAACTTTAAAAAATATGAAGCGGTTTCGAAACTATGATCATAAATACAAACCTGCGAAAATTTCTCATTTATGATGATATTTCCAAAACCGTGTATCATTTTTTCAGTTCTTTAGCACATTTAAAGCTACAATTTCAAAGCTACATTTGGCCAGGTACGATTTCAATCGACGTTTCGCAATGTTAGTGTTTTCGAACTAAAACTATTCTCTCACATTCATTTTTATACATATTTTTCACTTGTCTCTGACACATTCTGGCGAGGAAACTATATTTATATAGAGGGATCTATAGTAAAATTGAGGATTATTGCATCTGCATCCCATGGCCATTTTTTCGGTAACCACATTAACATTAAAACTAAAAATTTATAACAGTCATAATATTGATATATTTTAAGACAACAATATCGATTACGGTTATGAAAGCACCTGTTCTACGATAATTGCGTAACTTCTTTTAATATTAATAATAAGAGTTAAAATTTCTTTATCTTAAGCATGGTGAAAGCTATCAAAATTCTCCATAAAATTAGCCTGTAGGTGAAGTACTTTTGTAAATTTTTAAAGAATCTGTTGCAAAAATAGTGACAGAACGATTTCATCCTAGGCAAGTCTTATATTATACTTAGAATTAAAATAACTTATGCAATCATCAGAAAACAGGTGATCTTATGCGCATGATCGATACAGCATATGTGATATATATGTATAATATAATATAAGTTTATCAATTTCTTCACCTACCAAAAACATTAAATGCATGGCAGGAATGTTTTCAACATTTAAAACAATACACACTTGTAGATCATACTCGAAAAATTGTGATGAAGAAGAGAATCGTGTGTGATGATGGTATTACAACGTACAGTTACATAATCGCATGTTTAATTCATAAATTATTTATACCATGATATGGTTTAAGAGGCCAATATTTCATCAAATATTTGACCAATATTTGTGGTTGGAAACCACTTTTTGTCGCTTACATATAATGCGTGAAAGCTCTCATTGTTCGATCGTAATAGATCCACGAGAAACAGAGTTTTCAGTAAATATTTCAAAATCCTTTGAATTCTCGGATGATGGAAATAAACATGGTTTTAAATGATACATATCATTATCAGTCTCTCGATTTTCGATGCATTTTCAGTCTTATAAAGTTTTTAACTTATGAGAGGCCCTTTTGCTCTCTTAACTTTAATCTTTAGGAAACATGCATCTTTTAAAATCTTGAATTCACATTTTCTCCAAGCTACAATTCAATCTTTTCCTTACAAGATTTTGGACTGCAACTTGAAATTGTGGATTAATAGGCACGAAAAGGTAGGTACTAGCTGCAATTCAGCCAATCAGAAAGCCCTTTGATTTTGTAAATCTTTTTGTAGGCAACTTAGATTTGCAAAATGTGCATTTTCATGAGCATGAGCTCATGAATCGGTGAAATCACCGATGCACCGGTAGACACCGTGGGCCCCCTCTGTCTATTTACAATTTTTATACAATATTTATAAATTTTTATACAATTTTATACAAGTATGTACAATTAACCGCTTTCAGAGTCGGTTAGTTTTTCCCAGTCCACTTTGATCATGAGTTATAGTTTTCATGTAGCGGAGGAGTTTCGTCTTTAAATTCCTCTTTGGGAATTAAAGGATGAATGATGCCACGGTTTTTTATCGACAGATCTTCTACCATGTTCTCCAAGTTGCCATCCTCTGAAAGAGGCTGAGCTTTAGGACTCGGACTGCTGTGTTTCATGCTCATTATCAACTCTGCTGGATCTACCATTCCATAGGAATTTCGGTAAATACTACCATCAGAATTGCCTCCAACTCCGTATGGAAATCGAGCACTGTCGTTTTCAATTCTGTGACCGATACCATTGCCACTTCTGCTTGAATGGCGTCCTGAGTGTCGCTGAGTTTTAATTCCCAATTTCTTTACCTTATCGTACAATGTGCGAGAAGGGACATTGAATCTTCGGGATGCACGCAAAGCACTCATTTCTCCTGCTTTTACAACATCTATTGCAGCATTGATGTCCTCCCGAGTGTACTGCTTGTATCGCTTCCACTCTTTCGGTGCTGTGCTGGAGTTGAAACTATCACGTCCTGGAAAAATGAAAAAAAATTTAGTACATTTCTCTTGGCTTGCAAACTTTTCAGATAATACTACAAATTATTAAGCATAACGAAGAAGGTACAAACAATTATCATAAAATGAAATTGTAGTCTTAGAGTTTAGAATATAGTTTAAAAGTTTAGAGAAAACAATTCAAATCAGACAGATGAAAGTCTAAAATATTATAAACTGAAATATGTTTTTAATTTTTTATATTGAAATTGGTTCAAATAATAACACGATTTGATTACTACGAAAGCAACGATATTTTTTTGTGGTTCAATAAAAATTTATTTCGTCAAATAAAATTTCATATGTTCAAGAACAAATTTCTAGAAGTTAAAATTAATGTGATTATATTGTAAGAAAAAGATATTTAAATAAATTAGTTTAAGCTATTCAAAATGAAAAATGTCGATATTTTCAAGTATATTTGTAGGACAGAAGTTTGAAAGCATACTGAAATTCAAGAGTTATAAAATTGAGCGCTTTCAAACATCGTGTTACAAATTTTCAGATTTGAATAATTTATTCAAAACCAAATAAATTTCCAATTAAGATGTCAAGTCTGTTCACTTAAAAAATTTTAATGAAAATTAATACATTTCGACTTCAAAGTTGAAAAATTCTTCATTTTTTTTTATTTACATTTTGAAAATGAAACACGCTTTTTAGTGAAGGTAACAATTATATGCAGAGTTTTTGGTGTGTAGAATTTAGTTTTTGGTAACGAACAATACAAATTATAAAATAAGGTATTGAAAAAAATTTGCTATGCAAGCGAAGATTCGTTTGACAATGTGCAGACAAGATTACTTCAGCATTTCGGATATTTCTTATTGTTCCACTTAAGAATGATTAGGTAATTTTAGCATTTTTTATTCAACCTCTTGGATCGAATGTTATTAAATTTAAAGATAGGCAACTTTAATTGTTGAACACGGTTTATTATTTTTTTTTAATTTACGAGTCAATAACTGACAGTTCTTTAAACCCTACAGGAAGTTCTGTGGTCTCTATCCTGCCACTCATTTTTTTCCTTGTACCAATTAATATTTTTGTCCATTTTTGTCAAAAATCTAATGTAAAAAACAGTACTTATTTTGCATTTGAAACTAAAACCAGCTAAATAATTCAATCGCACTAAATGTCAAGATATCAATAATGTAACAGTCCTTGTTTCTTAATGCTGATCTAGATTTTCGTATCAATTGAATACCTTTGCCGCAAAATTAATACTTTCAGGTTAACTGTGATAAACTGAATGATAAGACTGAAAAATATCCTTACTTGATCTCGGAGAATGTTTCCTCTCATCATCCTCCATATCAGTATGAGGACTCGAGGGGTCTTCATTTGCTGAGAAGTCTGTGCTGTATCGTCGGTCGTTTTCATTAGCAGAACCATTGCTACCAGATCCATTGTCAACATTATCTAAATTAGATCCAGACACTGAGTGTGCTTTTCCAACACCACCTTGACCAACAAGTGCTGTCCTTAAAATTGGAGTGCTAGCCATTGATGCCGAAGATATCATCTTTTTTTTCGTCAGTGGCGAAGTATCGGAATTATGAATATAAGATCTGCTCAATGCAGAATAATGTGAATGGTACGGATGTTGTGAAAACGGAAAAGCAGGAATCGGCCAAATTCCTTGAGATGAAATGGTATTTACAGCTTGATTGGACACATGCAAATTGTACAAATCTGCATGTGATAAAGGAGTCTGAAGTTGCGGATGTTTTTCCATTTTTTGTCGTGGCGTTGTCGATGGTGGTGAAGAACGTTCCTGTAAAAAAATTCGTTATTATAGATTCTCATTTTTATTTTACTTTTGCGCGATGAAAGAAAGTTCTTAGTTATTCTTACCAGAAAGGGTGATGGGATCTCATCTAGCCTGCCATTTTCAAGTTGATCTTTGTCCTTAAAATTGTTAAGGCCTTTAATCTGTAAGAAAGTCAAAAATTAAGTAAAATAATATCTTAATATTTGTAATGATAAAATAACTCTGGTCAAGAAAAGGTGACGTATGTTTTTAAGTTTTCCTCGCCGAATTCAAACAGTGTCTTATTTTCTCGATACGTTGAACGGTTATCAATAAAATCGCAAAAAAACTATAAACACCCATAAACATGTTTTTAAATATGTATGTTAGAGCACTGACCGTTCAATAGACATGACATTATTTGTTATTATTCGATATGTTTATGAATTAACAGTTAATGCTATATATAACTCCAACAAATTTAATGGAATTCAAGCAAATTCAAGAGGATTCAAAAGAACATAGAAACAGAATTGAATAATAAAGTAAGTAGCATTCAAACCAATTGAATTTAAGATAAATCGAGTGCAATGATTTGCCTTTAATAAGGGTAAAAAGAAATGGATTGCCATGTATCTTGCGAACGGTAAGCATACTGCAACCATAAATTTTTTAAAAAGTTTTTTGTCTATTATAAAACGAAGAATATGACCCCTATGCTGATCAACAGGTCTATTTTAGCTGAGCGTATCGACGCCCCCATTCAATATTAGTGTAGATGTTGACACAGCCGTGTACATGCCCATTCCCTATGGCCTATGCGTATACACAGCGCTAGTTTCATAGGCGGCGCTGTCAGCAGATAGACTCATGTCGAATGTAGACGTGATATCTTCTTTTTTTTTTTTAAAGCATTTTTTTACGTTTTTTTTTGTATTTTTTGTCGCTTTTTTCAAAAAAGGGTGGCACATGTACTAATTTATTCAAAGTATCTACTGATTAAAAGTATTTATAAAAAAGATCTACACAAATCTTAAAAAATAAACAAATTAAATTTTCCCGAATCGGCCATAGTTAACATATTAAAAACTTAGTTTTTTAACAATATTTTTCCGAAATATTTGTTTTCCCATTCGGTTCAGGGCAAGTAAAATACAGTCTTCCAGAAAAATTGATTTGAACAAAAAATGCTTTTCTATGGAACTCAAAACACTATATTTACGGGCCCAGGTTTCATAGGATTGCATCACTAATATACCCCTACCCTTTTATAATAATAACCAAGTGATCTACGGTTAAATTCATCTGACTTTAAGAGTCGTATGATATCATAATAAATGGGTCTTTTTGTATGTAAAGTGAACCGAAGATCAATTGAATTAATGTTACCATAAAATATCAAATTTTAGGAGAATATGAATGATATAATCCCACGAAACATGGACCAATAAAAATGAGGAGTTTCGAAGCTACGAAAGAATTTTAGTTCAAATCCCTTTTTCTCGAAAACTATAGAATATTTTAACGTATTTTTTTGAAACACAGAATGCCTTGAAGCACTTTAAACTTGTTTTTCTATTGACCTGAACTAAAAGGAGAAATAAACAGTGTTAAAAAAATAATTTTTAGGAACTATAGTTTTAATTTGTTTAACTATGAAGCATCCTTCTGATCATTCCCCAAAAAATATATGTTGTTACATAAGATGTGAATACATTGCAGAAAAAGTTAATGTTAAATAAATTAACATATATTAGCGCAATATGTGACTTTTCATAACAATGTTTGAATAAAAAAATCTGCCTATTCATGGATACATGTAGGTTACATTTTGGTGACCAGTGTTAACCTTAACCTTAAGCCTTAACCAATTAATGTTTTAAATTATAGTTTACCTCAAGTCTCTCAGCGGCTTTTAGGAGAGCTTTTAGATCATCCTGATGCACATGTATTTCTCCACGGTACATGAACATGATTAAGGACTCCAATAGAGCAAAATCTGTGTTCGTTAAAACGAGAGTCGATTGATCTGGCTCTACGTGGTGAAAAACTCTTTCAAAATAAAAAGAGCCTGCAGCCAGCACTATTTTATGACATCTTATTACTTCCTGAGTATCTGACATTAAAGTCACGTCAGTAAAGTCTTTATTTTTACGTAACTCATCAAAGAATTGGATCATATTCGTTTGATGGTTATTCCACCTCAAACAGAACTTCTGAGAATTGGTCTCCATCTCTAGGCCAATTTTTCAATCCTGAAATAAATACAATATTATTGTTTTATAATCATAACGCATTATTTATATTTGGCAATTACGTGTAAAATATTGAGCAGAAAATAAAATGATACTATTTAGTTGTATAAGCAATTCTATGTTGGTTCAATTACCGTGGGAGAAAGTTTGAAAATATTGGCGTCGATAGATAATTTCCGGCTGTATTTAAATTTAGAAAATGCGAAAACACTATCGTTAGCTGCTGAATGATTCCTATTCACAAACACATTACACATATAGATGCGTAATTGATTCTGAACGACTTTTGGCTACGCGACCTTTGCTTTCCAAATCAATTTGCGCACATCTAACAAGCCTTCAAGATAATAGAATGTAAAATTTAAAAACTATTTGGCTTCAATTACTCATAACTTAGGAACCGTATTCTAGGAAAAAGTATTTGCAATTCCAATAGTCCAAGATTCTCCCTTTAGGGAAGCAGATGCCTAACTTTTTCGCTAGAACGAATAAAATTATCAATTACCGCCATTAGCCTCTGAAACCTGTTTTTCTTTTCGCAGACCTTTTCCCAAACTGGTTACGGCATAATTTTCACACATAGATATATTGCTCCATTGCTCTTCACAAAAATTCCATTATAACTATACTTTGTAGTTTGGCCTCAGTATAAAAATAGGTTTCTGTACGTTCTAGAATTCATTCAAGTGTTTACTACTGAAAATAACATACGCGGTTGCGAATTTTTAGTGTATTGCGTCACGCTCGTGAAAACGTGATAAAGCCAAACAGGCATGGGTCTTGTTTACGCGTTGAGCAAATTAAGTCGGAACATAGTCAATAGAATGTGCTTGTAGATAAAAGGCCACATGCGCATTTCCGCGCTATATTCGGCAGACGTGACTATTTATCATGAGTTCAATGACGCCTGGAACAGCCAACTGGGCAAACTGCGTTCTTTTCGGCCATATATGCACGCACCGAAAACGTGCATCTCTTTTCTATTGCCCGCAGGCATACATATGGGCGCAAACTATATACGTGGAAAATTAAGCACACATGTAAATTTTGTGTTTTTTTTTTACTAAAAACATGTCATGGACGGTCAAATATATCACATTGTGTTTTGACTAGTGTGAAATATGTTTAGTGCAAAACAAATCAACTCAATTTCATGCACAGTCATAGAAAATTTGATGATAGTCAATAACACTGATGTTGCATAAATGTGAATAAATACGCGAAAAGTTTATAAATTTGCTACATTTAGTTATAGTATATGTTACTATCGCTTATTGCAAAAAATATATGCAGATTAAAGTAAATGATTTTATTTAGTAGAAAACAGAGATATGTTCTCGGGTATGTTAGATATTGCGTGAAACTCATTTTCTTGAAATCGGCCCACAAGCAGTCAATTATATAGTCAAAGAATCTTAAGAATCTTAAGGATGTACACTACGTACAATCAAGCTCAAAAGTCGCCAATCCTTAAAATGATTTATAAAATAAAAAAAATAGACCTATTATTGATTTCCGGAAATCTTGAAGGACGCTTCTAAGTGTACATTAGAAAAAATAATTCAGGTTAAAATTGTTTATTTAACAGTAGTTATTTAGTGTTTTAGTTTTTACTTTCTCTTCAGGGAAAGATTACAATTCTTATTTGTTCTTAATGCTCAAGGCTTCATTTTATTCTTCGGGGGATTCTCTACACTTCTATTTAGGGGGTGTTAACATTTACAGAAATTAGTAATAGAACTTTTTTGTCGATTTTATAAATCATTTTAAATATAGGCAACTTTTGAGATTGATTGTACGTACTGTACATCCTTAAGGCGGCCCAACCTATCAAGTCCAACGGCCCAAATCGCTCGAAATGACATCAGCTAATCTGGATTTTCCCAGGTGGCCAACCCACTCAACAATATTTTTAAAACGAATTATTTAACATATTCACATGATCTTGTTGTTGTTGTTTAAATTCGATTTCGGATCTTTAGATGATAAACAACTTTACGTTACGATGAGTGTGCATGAGTTTATGTTATTGGAGTACAAAAACTAAACTAAATAATACTTTCACGTTGCATTAATGTGCGTTAATGCCCATAATTTACCACAGATATGTTAGAATGTGCATAAATACGCCAAAACGTGAAAAATAATACATAAATAAGTCTGAACGTGCGAAACAGTGCAATAATGTTCAAAATTCGCAAATTTCTGAAGAATTAACGATTTTTAATATTTTACTGTCGCATAAAATGCCCAAATTTTCAATGATTTTTTAAATTAAATTTTAAATTTTAAACAATTGTTTTCATTTGTTACATAATGCAGTTGTCAACTCTTAGCAACGTTTGTATGCCCTGGGTTTCTGCCTGATTTTAATGCAATCATAATTTTCAGCAAAATTTATGTTAAAATGCATCAATTTCACGGAAAATGATTTTCCATAAAATTTCGTAAGTCTAAAAGTTTCATATGATAACTTCTGCAATGTAGACTGTTAACTATACTGATTTAGATATTACGGTTTTCTCCGTGTTATGTCTAACATTTATTTATGACATAATTTTCACATCCAGATAAATATTGCTATTCAACAAAATACCATTATAACTACTTCGTAGTTTAGTTTAATTTAAGAAGCAAACATGTTATAAATTCACGGACTAATAAACGTTGTTCAATATTCACAAGTTGAAAAAAAATTGAAAGCTAAAAAAATAAATGTTATGCTTATGGCTTAAATTATGTGGGCTTATTTAAATTTTTCAGATAAATTATTTTTTTTGCGTAAATCAAGTTTAAAACCCCCCAAAATGTTTCTATATTTGAATTAAAATCAGGAAATCCTAATGAACGCGCAAGTTTTCGAATTCAAATAATTAAA
>JAAAKG020131091.1:0-14687 GCA_010014905.2 Druon quercuslanigerum | reverse complement strand
TATCTTACTTGGGGCGTAGTTCGTAGTGCCCCGGACTCTGAGTTTTATGCTCATCATCCTGGCACATGCGACCGCAGTACAATATGCGAGGGTCTGAACCTGCAGCAGGCTCATATCCTGCTGCAAGAACAGAGGCAGTATCTAGGTGTTTAAGCTGCCAACTAACCGCAGAAGGCCCTTGTTGGCTCTAAATTTTGGCAAAACACTTCTTTTTTATGGTTCTTGATCTGCGAACTCTAAGATGACATCAGTGAAGCACACCATGAGACGCAGGCTTTCTTCATTAAGTTCTTCAACGAGATCAGCAGGAGCAGGGGTAGGCTCCGACGGCTGCAAGCCCAACGACTGCCGACCATGTGACAATCGTCTTGCTAAATCCCCCAGATCCGACCCCCGCTCGTCCATAGCGTCTCGTGTCACGGCCATATGAACCTCCTTTTCCACCACAACTACCGGGTGCACTACAGGTTCATAAATATTCCGCTAAAGAAATATTAATCATTTTTAATAAACAAATTATTAAAACAAATTCCATATGTTTGAACAGTACAAAATTAATAAACTAATTTAATAAATATTTAATTAGACTAATAGTAATAATTTTTAGGGAACAAATAGAATTTTAGAGGAAAAAATTTAAACAAATTCCGTTTGTTTAAATAATTAAAAAATAATAAAACAATGATAATAAATATCCCACTAAACCAATATTAATAATTTTAAGTAAAAAAATACAAGAATACCGTGTTCAAAAGGTGGATTTCATAAAGAATTGTCAGTAAAATTTTTTATTTTAAGGGTAGACTACCCGAATGACCAAGTTATAAATTTGATTATATAATTTATTTCTTAAATTAAAAAAAATATATCGTATGATAATTTTCCATAATTAAGCATCAAGGCCGACATCATTAAAGGAAAATTTTTGGGCATAAAAGAATTCCTTGTGAATTTAAATGTCCACACTGACCACTTGTTTTTATGATTTGTTTATGAAATTAATAAAAAATATCAGATGATATTTTCATCACTAAACATCACTGACGATTTTATTTGCCCTTTAGATGTCTATTTTAGGCAATTGTTATAGATTTTATTTATAAAATTAATAAGAAGAATCGGATGTCAAATTTTTATGATCAAGTATTATTATAAATATTATTCAAGTAGACTATTTGTTAATTTAACTTGCTTTTAAAAATAACCTTAACAATGTCATTTTTTCCTTTTAAATATCTAAGTGCATAAAGCTTGACAATGCTGATAATAAAGAAAAAATTTTAATAACAAAAATAAAAAAAATTGTCTTTTGAAGTATAAATGTTTGAGAAAAATTCTTTGATTTAATGAAAAATAATTCAAAAATTTTTTGATTTACATCTCACTGTACATCTGTTCGTCTTCTTTTGACTAATTTCCTTTAACAAAACTTCGCTCAACATTTACCTAACAAAATTCTCCTTTTTCCTGAAGTTATTAAATTAAAATTTTAAGTTAAATTTTCAAAAACAAAAATTAATGTTTAACCAAAAGGATAAATCTTAAAAATATTTATAAATTTTTAACTAAGAGCCATACATTTTTAACCCAAAATAGAATAATTATATTTACATTTCAAAAATTATTTTTTAACCATTAACAGCATGTTTTTAATACAACAATTAAATTTTCATTCGTCTACCAAAAAGAACGATTTTTAAACAGAATACATGAATTTTCAACTACCAAAGTTGATTTGTAGGAAAGTACATGAACTTTATATAAAAAAAAGAATTTTCATCCAGAAGTGTAAACTTTATATTTATAGACATTAACTTCTGCCTAGCTTCCATTGGTTAATAGCCTGAAAAAATTTTCGGCGTGTGAACAAAAGGCTAAAATACTTGCGGGGAAAATGCAGAAGGCAGTCGTCCTTGGATCGCTCCGTGTCCTCAGGGTTCACGAGACTTGATCGCTGTATTGATTTCGTCACAGACTGTAACCGCCTATCTCACGGTCGTGAGACGTGGTTATGGTTGAAATTTTATCTTGATTTCGTTGGAATCGGGTGCAATTATTCAGATTAGCACCCGATCCCGTTTAAATCTTGCGGTTGTCCTTATGACAAATTGTTATATATATTAATAATTTTTGTAGAAAATAAACCTAGCTGGTTAAAAGTTAAACTCTTATGTTAAAAAATTACCTTTTTTGTGAAAAATTAATTTCTTATCTGAAAATTTAAATGTTCCTATTTTGTTTAAAAAAATAATTTTTATTTTAAAATTTAACTATTTGGTTAAAAGTTTATATTTCTCAGTTTTATATTTAACTATCTTTTTGATATTAATTTACTTGGTTGAAAAAGCATCTTTTTTGATAGAAAACATTAGAAAACATTATACAAGGCATGATTTACGTTTTTTTTTAATTTTAAGAGGTGCCTTTGTTGGCTTGAAGTTTCTCATTAAAATTGTATGGCAAAAAATCACTTCATAGAGCTTTTGGAATAATTTGACAGAGCTTGGGAAGGTATAGAAGTTTTTTGATAATTATGCAACAAAGAATTTGATGTTTCAGACATATGGGTTTAAAGACCGCTAACACGCCTCAGGGTTCCTTGAGCACAGTATTCTTCTTTTTTTCACTAAAAATTATTTTAATTTTTCAGTAGAATATTAATTAGCATTAGATAATAATTATTTTCAATCACTGAAACAAATTTCGTTTGTTTCAATATTGGTTTTTTGAAAATCCGTTTCTTTAAAATAAAAATTATTACTGTTGGTTTAGAGGAATATTTATTACGATTGAATAATTAATTTTTAATTATTGAAGCAAATTCTATCATTATAAAAAAACATTTACTTCTTAAGACCTTTCGACAAAGGGCTCTCTATAAAACTCACCTTTCGGGCAGCTGTTCTCGTAATATGGTAGTTTAAAATAATATATCGTACATCACTCATTATGCAGAGAAGTGCATAAGTATACTTGTGATGTACTGTACCATTAAATCCACAAATCTTTATTTTATTTTCAAGCTTGTCCACACGATCTATAACCCAGCAGTCAAAATATTACATCGTTCATACAGGCAGAGCTTATAAGGTAAAAATAAATCCTGCTACAGAACACATCGAAGATCTAAGCCTCGTACCCGCAAATATTCATGAAAAAGCAGAACATCAAGTTGATCTTCTAAGAGGCCGTCGTATGATTGGTGACGTTACCTTTTGGACCTACTACCATATGCAGAAAGGAGTTTTGGGAGCTGAACCTATGTCGGGACATCATCCCTAACTGTATGCAGATATACGCAAGATTATGTGATATATTCTTCATGTATGTTCCTGAATAAAGGCATAAAAAGTTTAAAAAAATTCTCGTTTATAATAATAATTTGCTTAAATTTATATTTAAAGGAATCTGGAACATCATCAGACATAGTTAGATAAACGTTTATTTTTCGGCCTGTTGACCTGCAAAAATGGACTTACTTCCAGTTCCATTTTTCACCGAATTTTTTTATAAATACCTTTTAAAAACTAACAGTCACCCACTCTAATCTCCTCGGCTAACCCTAATATTATCTTTTATTTATAATATTTGCAGTTTTCTTATACCATCTTCCTCTCCTATTTAAAATCTTTCCTTTTTATTGCCTTTCCTCCTTCTCTCTTCTTTATCATCTTACCCAACACCCCCTTCAGCCATGCTACTGCCCGTCTGAGCTACCGTACATGCAACAATAGCTCTATGCTAATCCTATTCCTTTCCACCTCTTCACTCTCCTTCAACCAGTGCTCCGCCTTTGCATCCCCCTTCCCGCACAATTCACATATCTTTTTCTCTCTAGCAAGCCAGGACATAAAATACACCTCCATGTATCCGCATCTCATTCTCGTTATACGTTCCTGACTTCCTTGCTCTTCTTTCTCACACAAATATTGCGCTCTCTCCTTTGGCCTAATCCACACATAGTGGCTGTTAAACCTGGACCCTCTTATTCTCTTCTCTACTTCTCCCTTCTCTCTCTCCATGTCATTCTTTTTAACCATCTGATATACATTCCTTCCTTCCTTTGCATCGTTCCCACTTCATCCATCTGCAATCCATTCGTTCTAAAATAAGTTTCCACTTCCACCTTCATCTTTCCACCTGCACGTCTGTTTTCCTTCTCCCACCAAACCTTCCTAACTGAACTTTCCTAATTTTCACTGCAGTTGTGGAGTGGAATTTAGCTAATAAGGGAAAGTGAGGTTAGGTTGGCAAGGGAGCAAGATAGTTTTGTGGTCAGAAGTGTGGTTCTTCAGTGTGGGCAAGAGTGTGTCTGCAGGGGCTGAGAGGGAGGAAATAGTGCTTAAAAAACAAAATTTCGGGCGGTGAGCGGGAACATTCTTGAGAGATGAGACAACTGTTGGCTGCAGTAGGTATTTCGTGGCATGGATAGGTCACAGTTACGGACGGGAGAGCGGGAGGTGTCGAGTAACGCATTAGGGAGGGGAAAAGATCGGAAGGAAGGAAACGCCAAAGCAAGGGAGAGAGCGTCTAGCGCGAGTGAAGGGGAGGATCTCTTGAAGAGAAAAAGAGACTGCAAGGATAGCCCGGAGAAAAACGCGCTAGAGAGTCCTTTTAAAAAGAGAGTGGATCAGACAGAGAAGAAGGCTTTAGGGGTGTTGATAGGTTAGTTCAGAGGGTTGAGGGAGGATGTAAGAAGGGTGATGGAGCAGATGGAGGGTATAAGGGAGTACCTAAGAGTAAGAGATGAGAGATGGGAAAAGGAGGTAAAAGAGCTGAGGGACCAAGCAGAAGGATTGCAGAGAGAAGTGGCGTCCGGATAGAAGGAAAAAGATGATAAAATGAAGCAGATAGAAGATGAGATAAGGGAGAGGAAGTAAAGGACGGAGCAAACGCTTAAGAAGGTGGAGGTCAGGTCGAAAAGGGAATAAGGTGACACTAGGTAGGGCGAGAAGCAAGGTATTTAAAAGAGGGTAGAGAACATGATAGAAGTGGTAGAGCGTAGTAATGAAAAGGAGGAGAGAGCGGATAGGGAAAGAATAAGGACAATGGAGTTAAGGATAGAGAGGAAAGAAAAGGCAGATAGGAAAAATAATATTGTAAGAAGAGGATTAAAGTTAAAGAGTGGGAAAGAAAGGGTGAGGGTGGAAGCGCTGTTACAGAGCATAGGGTGGGTTAAAAACAAGATAGGAAAAGTTAGAATGGAGGGAAGGAAGGAGAATGAAGTGACGGTTGTGGAGTTAAAGAGCTGGAAAGAAAAATTGGGGGTATGCTAAACCGCAGTTTACCATGGAAAAGAGTGAAGAAAGAGTGGCAAATGTAGGGTACCGGAAAATAAAAATAGAGGAGAAAATGTCAATATGGGATAAGGAACAGGGGATTTTAAAGGAATTTCAGGGTGATTTGTTTCGCTGGAAGTAGGAGTGGGAGTGAAGTTGATGTACTGGAACATAGAAGGAAGATAAAGATTTTTGGAGGTTTATATAGAAGTTGGATGGGCTGGGGTTGATAGAGACCTGGGTAGAGAGACAGGAATGGGATAGTGTAAAGCCAAAGCTGTCAAGAGGATATAGTTGGAGGCTGCAGGAGGCGGTCAGAGTAAAGAGGAAAAGAAAGGCAAGTGGGGGAATTATAACATGGGTTAAATATGGATTAGAGGAAGAAGTCTATGGAGAGAGAGACAGGGAGTGCAAATGAGGGCATTGAAGATAGGAGGGGTAACATAAAAGTTTTTGACTGTTTAGAATGAGGATTGGATGGAAAGAGTTAAAGCAAGAGTGGAAGACGTACTAGAAGAGAGGGATAAGGGTATGATGGTACTGGGGGGGGGGCTTGAATGCGAGAATTGGAGAGGAAGGAGTCCTGCACCAGGAAGGGGAGAGCTTCGAAGGGAAATCGAAGGATAAGTTAATAAAGAAATAGGGGGAGATTCTAAGAGACTGGATGGAGGACAGAGTATGGGCTGTGGCAAATGGCATGGTAACAGGGAACGAAGAAAGAGAATACACGTATGTGACTCAGACGAGGTTATCTGTGATAGACTATGTAATAATGAATACGTAAGGGTGGGAACAGACAGAGAAATTCGCAGTGGAAGGGAGGGTAGAATAGGACCATCAGTCATTAAGTTTGTGTATAAAGGGGGAGATTGGCGGAAGGCAGGGTAGGGAAGAAGGGTTGTTAGAGGAGAGGGTGTCATGGACGGGAAAAGCACTAGAGAAGTATCAGGAGCAGTTGAGAAACGTAAGCTTTAAGAGGGAGTCGTTGGAAGAGATATGGGCGAATCTGAAAGATAAAATAAAAAGAGTGTGTGCAAAAAAAGGTATTTAGAAAGAAGATCAAAGGAATAGTGAAGCCGTGGTAGGGTAGCAAATGTTAAAAGATGTAAAGAAAGGTGAAAAGGAAGCACAAGCAGTTACAGTTTAGGATAATGTGTTTAAAGAAAGAGCAGGAAAAGGAAAAAAAGATGGAATAGAAGTTGAGAAATGTTAAGACAGAAGGGAACGTATAAAAGATAATTTAAAGGTTTAGAAAACGTAGGGTGGGTATAAGTGAGAAGATAGGGAGGGACGAACAGAGGAAATTTCTAAAAAATTCATTTTAGGGATCAGATACACGGAAGAGACATGAGGGGATTAGAAGAACAAGGAAGGTAGTTGGAGAGGACCTAAATGACGAGGAGATAGAGAGGCAGATAAGGAAGTTGAAAAGGTCTGAGGCAGCAGGGCTGGACGGGGTAGACAACGAAACATAGCTGTTTCGCACACAAGAGGTAAAGGAGAGGCTGAAGGACGTAATGAGAAAAGTATAGCGGAGGGAGGGATTCCCAAGAGTGTGGTAGAAGGGGGTGATCGCACCACTGTATAGAAAGGGGGTTAGAGAGAGGCAGGAAAATTATAGAGGAATTACGCTAATGAATACAATGTACAAAATATACGCGATGGTGCTGGCAGATAGGCTTCAATATTTACGTTTTGGAGCACGTGGTGGATAGAGAACTAGTCAAAAAGGGCGCTAAAGGGTACGCGTTTTTTGTAGATCTAAAAGGCGCTTTTCCTTAGGTGGATAGGAGCAGGATGTGGGAGGCAATGGAAGAGAGGGGTTGAGGGGAAGTTGAGAGAGCTCTGATCAAGAGGGTGAGGGAGGTATATGAGGAAATTAAAGATAGGATAAGAGAAGGGAAGGGAATCTGCGGGTTTCTGGATGGATAGGGGGTTGTGGCAGGGGTGCCCTCTTAGCCCAATGCTGTTTGCAATATTAATCGCAGATATGGAAAGTAAGCTAGCGGCCAGAATGATAGGAGGAGTTAGAGTAGGGCGGGTAAGGATATGGTCACTCGCATATGCAGGTGACATAGTGCTGCTAGTAAAGAGCGAAGAGGCTTTAAAGGAGATGATGAAAAGGTTGAGAAGATACTTGGACCAAAATAGGTTAAAGTTAAATGCAGATAAGTCTAAGGTTATGGTGTTCAGAAAAGAAGGGGCGGGAGATAAGTGAGGAGAGTGGAAGTGAAGGGAAGTGGATGGTCATATAAAAGAGAGAGTGAGAAGGGCAAATGTAGTGGTGAGGCAAGTGTGGGAGCTGGGAAGAAGGAAGGAGGAAGAGGAATGGAGAAGAAAAGATTGTATTTGGGAGAGGAAGTAGATTAAGAAGATTGTACATATTGTAAATAGTATATAAAGATTAAAAATTAGCTGCGGAAGCAGAGGCTGGCAAGGCGAGGCAAAGCGAGAAAATAGCGTCATGCGTGCGAGGCAAGAAAGTAGCAACATGCGTACATAGTTTTAAGGAATTAGCTGTAAGAAAAATGCTGTAAAAAATGGAGGTGTAAGCAAGTCAATGACCTTTAAATGACCTTCAAATGGCCTTGAACCTGATGCCATTTCGTAATTAGCGACTCCGAAAACCTATAACGTATTTTTTTTGGATTTTTTTACCGTTTTCTCTCGATTTGACCTTCCAATGACCTTGAACCTGACGCGATAAAGGTCAAAGGACGCCAGATTTGTATTCGGCGACCCCAAAAACCATAGTTAACCCGAGGTAACCTCAGAATACATGTTTGAGAGTGTCAAATCTCTCAAAAATGCAGTTGGTGGGTGGTGGTGTTTCCTATATTTGTAGGAGGGGGGGGTGAAGGTTAGTCCGTTTAGCGTGCAATCGACTTGGGATACTTATAAGATACTACCATGATTTTTTCAGATTTTTTGGTCCAAAAATAAATTAGGCCAAAAACCGGCCTTACCGACCCTCCCCCTTTATCAGAAATAGATATATTTATGGTATGTATAAAGAATTCATTGAAAAAGTACCTTAATGTAGAAATGTTTACCAAAACATTCGTGAATATGTACGATTTTAAAATGTGTTAATAATTGTACTTACGGTTTTCCTTCAACGTACTATCCTGCTGGAAGTAAAAAAAAATTAAAAAGATAGAAACGTATGGATAGAAAAAATACAGATATTTAATCCTTCCCAAATGTACACTTTGCATCCCACAAACTCTATCTTTTTCTTTCCACGCCCTATCCGTCACGTCTACTAAGATCTATCTATTTGTATCCCTGACTCTATCCCTTGTGATCCCATGGGCCTATCTTTTTCTATCTTTGTTGTTCACAAATGCCTATCTTTATTTATCCCAAACTACCCACTATCAATGATATATCATTTTAATTTCTATCCAATTGAATCCACTCAAAAATGTAGTATTCTTATCCGTTTCGAAAATAATAATATATTTCGAAATTCAAACTCCCGCAAAATAGTATTAAATTAGAAAGGGTTTATATACCTTAAAACAAAATTTCCTATATTTACGACCTACTAGTCGAAGTTCGAACACTACAAAGGCATAAGTGGATAAGCTGTGGATTTATTTAGATAGAAAGAATGAGATACAACAAGATATTACTATCTTATATTTCAGAAAAGATGGACATGGATTCACTTGGATAGGAAAATAGGGATTAAAATAGATAGACGAAATTTGTTATTGCCCAACGGATAGAAAAGGATAAAGGTGAATAAGTGGAGGATTGATTTAGATAAAAAGACTGCGATTCACAAAGATAGGGCTATCTAATATTTCTGAAAGGATAGAAATGAATTTACTTAATAGGAAAATAGGGATTGAAAAAGTTAGACGAAATTTTAGATTGCCTAACGGATAGAAAAGGATAGAAGTGGGTAAGCTGTGGATTTCTTCACATAGAAAGACTAGGATTCAAGTAGATAAGGCTATCTTAGATTTTAGAAAAGATATAAAAAGATGCAATGTAATAAGAAGATAGGGATTGAAAAAGAAAGAGAAGCTTTTGGATTGTCTAACGGATAGGAAAAGATAGGCGTGTATAACCGAAGGCTTAATTTGAAAAGAAACACTATTGGGATTGAAGATTGGGATTTAAAAGAATAGAGGTGATTGTATATTGGGTGAAAGATAGAAAATGATCGAAGGGATATACCTGGGATCAAGATGGATACATCAGTTCTTTCCATTTCATTCTTAAAAATACAAAATGATTCAAATGGATAGAGACTATCCATTTACTTTCAGCAGGGTACTGACTCTTAATCCAAATATTGCAACAGGATAACTTTTTTGCCAATAAACCTTAACAAATAAAGCTATCATATCAAAATAGTCAGAATTGACAGAAGACCGTGGCCTAACCTCTTTATCATGAGTTTCGTTAGTTTTCATATTTTTGATCAAAGCCACATCGTCACATTGATGAATAATTATGAGAACCTCTGAGTCACGTAACACCCACGTGACACCAATTTGAAAAAGTGTTTTACCGCCTTCAATTTTTAATAATTTTTTTCTGTTGAATGACTCAACAGAAAACAAATCCTAACGTACCTTCGGTTCAGATTAAAATTATGTCTTAAAAAGTTATTTGATCTAAAATCACGAATCTACCCTTATTAATTCTCTATAGAAATTAAATTATTTTTTGGTTTATTAAGGCTCCAAATTTGATTTTTAATCACACTTATGTTTAATCCCATTTATGTATCTGGTTATCCGCGATGTCTGAGGGAAGTTTCTAAATAATTAAAATATCCCACGTGGGATATTGAAATGTTTTCTATATCCCTTGTGAAACATTTGAATATCCCAGAAAAATCCCATTGACATTCCACATATCCTGAAGATATTCTTTTGATATCGAAATTTTCGCCTTGTATGTTATCTCGGTGAGTTATCCCGGAGGTAAATCGTGATATATATGTTACGTTGTACTCAACGATTGTATTTTTTTCGAACTAGACCTTATCAGTTGTTATTTTCTGAAAGTAATGTTATTTTTTCAGGTGGAAGTCAGTCTGTCGCGAGTTATGAAGATTTGAGCTCAAGCAGTTTCAGCTCAGCAAGTAGAGCATCACTTGATGCAAGAAGTTCGCCAACTCCTTCATATGGTGCTGAAAATATGATGGTGTTCCCTGGTGACAGCAGCGGATCTATTTGAGATTACTTGCGGTGCGCAGCCATTCTGCCTCATTGGCTACGTTGCCTAAAGTTAACCAACAAGGCTCAAGACAGAAGAATTTGTTCGGAGTGAATATCATCAATCGAGAAAGGCATTTAAGTTCTATTGGAATATTTTTACTCTTTTTATATTATATCGGAAATACATCAGTTTTTAACGGTCTTGTTATCAATGTGAGTGCTAACCCTACTCCATGATACATATAATACATATAAATTTTATTTGATATTTTCATTATAATGTGATAATTCAAAGGCACTTGGCGAAAAAGCTCAATTTTCAATAACGTTATGTTTATTCTGATGTGCAAAGGTTAGAAAGTTGAGCATGAAAGAGTTGAAAACGAGCTGCTTTCTGGTGACGCTGATCAATTTTTTGCGACCTAACAGTTCAGAGTATGAAAACAGTACATTTTTACCTGAAATGTGTTAAGGCTGTTGGGGCGGTTTCCAAAAAAAGGCGGCAACTGTGAAGCATTCAAAGTTTACCACTAAGATTCGATAAATCAGAATGAAGGTTTCAAAAACGCGCTTTGAAAATTGTTTAGAATCCGGAAGGGGTTTTGAGGTGGCCGGAAATTGGGTAAGTCTCTGTTTTATTAAAAAAAATATGCTATCTGCTAAAATGTAAGAGTGAAAAAGTGTAGCAGCGACGTGAAGTGTGAAGAAAGCCGACTGACTCGCGATGACAGCTTGCTCATACTGGATCATGCTACGAAAATGCACTGTCGGTAAAAGTCGCACTACCTGTCATTGCGGGAATTTTAAATGTGAAAAGAAAATTAAATTTTTTATTTATCGGCGATTGCAGCAATATCACTATAATTTCAATAAACAATTAATTTTTTCTTAGAATAATAAACATGGTCTAGGAAGTGGAAAAGTATACAAGTGATAAAAGGATGCCGCTGTGAACTTGCCGATAAATAGACGATAATAATTTTGCAAATTTCCTTAAAATTATTTATTGAATTATTTACAAATCTGGTCTTGACATAAATGGCAATAATTTTTAAACTCATATAAAATTTTAGACTTGTCGTTGTACATATTTGTTGTGTTGTAACGTACAAGAAAAATGTGGAAATGGCGCATTAGGTAGACTTGTATACATTAGGTAAGTATTTTATACCCTATTCTCGCTTCATAGAGCAATAATATTCGTCGCATTCTCAGTATCTGAAAGGCCCTCAGAAAGTTACACTCAGACACATTATACACTCAGAAATCTCAGAAAGATTGGTATTTCTTGATAGAAAATTATGAGCTGAATATCTTAAAGAAGAAATGTAAATTTCTCATTAAAAATATAAAAATCTGCAAACATTTCAAAAATAGAGACTTAATATACAAATTAATTAGAATTTAAATCATTCTATGTATCAGACTTGAACTTAGTAACAATTTTTTCAATACAAATTTGCAACAAATAGGCAAATAGCTACAAAACCGGCGCTTACTTTTTACAATCTCTTCTTCACATACAATTTTCTTCTATGTTTCAACACAACAAATATATACAAACAATCTGTAATTTTATATGAGTTTAAAGAATTTTATAATTAATGTCAAGATAAGGTTGGAGTCAGGCCATGTCAACTGTACCCATGAAATTTTAGTGTTTTTTTGAAAAGTGACAACAATTGGAAAAATTTGTAGATGATACCATTACAAAAAAACACTTTAAACCGTTTTTTGAAAAACCGCACCGTTTTCATTATTTTTAATAATAATGATTTTTGCGACTTTTAATTGAAAAATTAATAACTTACGACTCGTTTGCAATAATCGAATGAAATAAGAATTTTTTTACAATAATATTTCCAAAATTGTTATTTTGTTATTAACAAATAATTACACAAATTCGATTATTTATAACTTCTAGGCCTAAGATCACAGTGCAAATTTAACACAATATAATTTGCACACTTCTTTCTGTTCTCCAAACAAAAATTAGAAATTCTCACTCTGACGTCTTTTCGTCGCGAGCGCCGCGTAATAACTGTCGCCTTGGCCGGCGCGCTCGGCACATGCGGCTCACGCTACGAATGCGGTTGTTTATACTTATTTTTTGTATTCATATTCTTCTAAGTTCTGTATAAATCGGTTTTTTTGGTAAAAAAATGCGTCTAGGATTAATATTACAAGGATATGGGTAAGGAATTACTATTTTAGACATAATTACCTTTCTTAATGTAGAATTTAATGCAAGTGTCAACATTCATTATTTATTAAAAAATTTACAAAAACAGTGATAATACTTAAAATCTTAAATAAGAAAACAATTGTTAATGAAAAATTTTGTTAGAAACAAGCAGTGCACACAATCAAGCCTTTATGAAATAACATGTGTGACCGAAGAAGTATCGCTATAAAAAAACCTTGCAACTAACAGTTGTTGCATTTACAACTTCAACTTGATGATATGGGCGAGTATTCTTAATTATTGGATCTTTATCAAAACGATTTTCAATTTTTTGTCGTACAAATCATGTTCTGCTTGAGAGAGTTCTGCTGGAAAATTCATTATCAGTTTGGATTTTGCTGAGAACAATACATTTCACATTCAAAACGCAATCCAATCGCATCATTGGACAAATAGCCAGGCCACAGTTCATCCGCATGTGATTTATTACTGTCAAGGAAACGAAAATTTGCATCTCAATTTTGTCATTATATCAGAAGAAGTAACTCATGACACAAAATCTGTACATTTATTTAATGGAAAATTAGCTTCTTATTTGAAACGAAAATTTGGAACAAGATGTGTTAAAAAATTTGTATATTTTTCGGATGGCGCGGCTTCTCAATATAAAAACAGATTTAACTTTCGAAATTTAGCTTATCATGAAAAAGATTTCAAAATTAAAGCAGAATGGAATTTTTTCCACTTCGCATGGGATGGGGGCGTGTGACAGTGTCGACGGTACTCTAAAAAGGCATACTTATCGCGCAAGTTTGCAGCGTATCGAGGGAGATCCCATCAATACCCCACAAAATCTCTTTGAATGGGAAAAAGATTTCTTCAATTACATAAATTTTGATTTTTGTTCTCAAGCAGAACATGATTTGCACAACAAAAATTTTGAAAATCGTTTTGATAAAGTTCCACTAATTAAGAATACTCGCTAGTATCATCAACTTAAAGTTGTAAATGCAACAACTGTTCGTTGCAAGGTTTTTTCTAGCGATACTTCTTCGATCACACATGTTATTGCATAAAGGCTCGAGTGTGTGCACTGTTTGTTTCTAACAAAATTTTTCACTGACAATTGCTTTATTATTTAAGATTTGAAGTGTTAACACTTACCATATCCTTGTAATATTATATCCTAGACGAATTTTTTTACCAAAAAAACCGATTTATACAGAACTTAGAAGAATATGAATACAAAAAATGAGTATAAACAACCGCGATCGTAGCGTGAGCCGCATGTGCCGAGCTCGCCGGCCAAGGCGACAATTATTACGCGGCGCTCGTGACAAAAACTTTTTTTAAGACGGTCAGAGTGATAATTACCAATTTTTTTTGCAGAACAAAAAGAAGTGTGCAAAGTACATTGTGTTAAATTTGCACTGCGATCTTAGGCCTAGAAGTCATAAATAATCGAATTTGTGTAATTATTTCTTAATAAAAAAATAATAATTTTGGAAATTTTATTGTAAACAAATTCTTATTCGAAAGAGAAAACGCTTCACAACTTTCAAAAAAATGTCATTCGATTATTGCAAACGAGTCGTCAGTTATTAATTTTTCAATTAAAAGCAGGGTGTCTAGCGAAATTCAAATCACGAATTCCCGGCAAATTCCCGGATTTCCCGGATCAAAAATAACGTTTTTCCCGGTTTTTCTGTGATGTGTTAAGCTATTTCAGAAGTGGGTTCGATTGATAAGAAAAAGGTTTTAAGGAATTACTTAGAGGAAAAAAGATTACAGAAAATAGTTTGAAATAAACAATTACATGTATTACAAAAATAAGATATTTATTATTCTTCAACTAAAATATAAAATCAGAAAAAACAACGTTTAGCAGGGCACCCACTATTTCTCTTCTACGATACTCATCTTAATTACGGAATTTTGCTTATCGCATTCGTAAAAATAAAAGATGAATTTTTATAATAAACATTTAAAAATGTAACACTGCATATTAAAAATAAATTATTTCCTCTATCTATTGCATCT
>JAAAKG020131080.1:0-14688 GCA_010014905.2 Druon quercuslanigerum | reverse complement strand
TTTTGATACTGATTACCAAAAAAATGTATAACTTTTTTATTTAACAAAATAAATCAATTTTAAATGGCACATTATCTTAAGACCAGTCTGAAGGATATAGTGTTTAATTTTTATTTCAAAATATAACGAACTTTATCTTTCCGAGTGAGTTGAAGTGAAAATATTTAATAAATTTGGTGATCAGAAAAATGGAGTTTTTTATTTCTTACAGTAACGGTAAAAGATACAACTTTTTGTCGAGAGAAAAAAGATGCGTCATGAAATTTTCTGCAAAGTGATGTTTTAAAAAGTTAAATTTTTGAAAACTGATTTTCAAGTCATCAGGGGCCAACGCGAGTGGCCTGAAGCGGCTAGGCAAATTTTATGCGTGGTTATAGAATTCGGAGTCTCAATTGTACTCTGATTCTCAGAAATGGTAGGTAAGAACGACTGAGAAGAGACGCAGAGTAAGTGGAAAAGGCGAGGTGTGAAGACAGACAAAAACGCTGAGAGGTCCGAGGTCGAAGTTCAGGTGGCACTGGTCAAAGTTAAAAAGGTGGTCAGTCAGAGATTTAAGGTCGTTAATAGTCTAAGATGAAATATCCGATTTCAAAGGTCAAAAGCCAAATTGAAAGTTCACAGGTTAATCCTTAATTGTCCAATGATTGTACTGATCACCCTATGAGTATTTGAAATGTGTACTTTGTCTTTAAAAAAACGTACATTTTTCTTCATACCACTATAAATGTTGACCTAATTAAGATATTTATCGTTTTCTTTCTAACTCTAACAGCTTTCATCGTTGTTTGTTAAATGTTTACATTTATGAGGAAGACATCTTGTGGGTTTTATACGGGCTAAATCACTTTTGTGGCCAGGAAATTTTTTTCATAAAATCGAATTTACTCACTTTTCTCACAAAAAACAGCGGATATGAAAAAATGATAATATGAAATTTTTCAAGCACAGAAAATTCTTTTGAGAAACATTCCTTACTCTGTTACGATTTTTTGCATATTTACAAGAAAATGTTGAATTATACTTTTAGGAGGAAAAACCTTTTGGCCTCTAAAGCCGTTTCGCCAACTTAAAGTTGATAGAATACCTTTCTTTTATCAGTCAAAAATATTTCAAAAATATCGGAAGAAGTAATAAAAGTTGTGGTTTTCCAGAAAAAATGTTTTTCATGTTTTCCATATTTGAAGAAAAGAAAAATATTTCCAGGAAAACCCCACTTCTTTATATGTTCTTATCTTTGGTGTTGCATTTTCTGCTTTTATAAGAAAGATAATTATCCTATCAGCTTTATACGGTTCAAAAAATTTTTGAAGCCGTACCTGAAACTTTTGTCTCACGAAATTACGAACCTTTAAAACTGAAACTTTTGCCGTGCACAGAACCACACATGTTGTGAAAATACTTTCTGTCCAAAATGTCGTATAGGAGATTTTTATAAATGCTGCAGGTAAACCAGCGATATATAAGTTTTAGAACAAACTTTACAATCCAATTACAATTCCTCCACATACGCTGTGTGATTTTGATGAATTTTACTTAAATTCAAGAATAATTTTTGAAAGTTTTAAAATGTCTATAATATTCTACATTTTGAAAAAATAGTAGAATTTAAAAATTTTTAAGATGCTATTTTCCTAAAAATTTCCTCTATTCTCTGCCATGCATTTTCAAATCAAATTTAAATATGTAAAGCATTTTAAGCATTATTACAAGTTTAATTGTAACATATGACTTATATTACAAATTGCATGGATAAATTTAATTCGTAAATGATTTCCTAGAAAATTTAATGGGCCTTCGAAAAGATAATTTTAAAACCATTTAATTAAAATCAATCAGTGTCTTCCATGATTCTTTATAATGTTACCCGTTTCTATCTCCGATTTCTATCCAATTTAAACTTTTATGGGGCACTTTTCTAAAGAGCAGAATTTGGTGGTGCTGCTCGTTAATTACAGCAGAAGAGAGGTCAGGCCAGATCGAATCGTTGTCGGCTAATAAATTTATCGCGTTATCGTCTGCTGGTAGATTGGGCGCGGCTCTTCCGGTACTTTTCCTTCTGGTAAAGTCAGTTAATTAACTTTTGCGTAAGTGCATCTCAACTTGCATGAAATATTAAGAGAATTCACGAATTTGTGTGATCATATCTTATATACATACATTATAGCAAAATTTATTTGCAGAATACGTTTCAATGTTCTCGTATTTAATTTCTGACTAAGAATTACGTAGCTTTTAAACGGGGAAAAGAAACTATGACATTATAAACACTAAAGAGCATTAATTAAAACCGAGATTAAAACGTTAATAAAAGTTTTCATGTTTACTCTGTTATTTTCTAGACCAGAAACATATGCCCCTGAGTTTGTTAGATAATTGTTTGAATTGCGTGGCTGAAATGGGATAATGAAAAAGTTGGTTTATAAAAAGAAAATGACTACAACGAGATACCAGTATGGAACCTCTAGATAGGATAAGCACTTATTCGTCCACTCAAGTTGCGGTACTCAACTCTATATGAAAGAGGTTGCTTTGCAAAAAGAAAACACCCTCACGAATTTCTATTCATATATATCGCACAAAGTTTTATGCCTGAAAGTGTTAACTTTATAAGCATTTTGTTTTCATTCCCGAATAAGAAGATTTTTATAACAAAAAATCTGGAACAAGATGTGCTGCATATTTTATTTACTTACCTACAAAAATATTATCTATGAATAATAAAATATTTTTATTGTAATAAAGCACATTTAAATGTATTACTTAATTTTGCATTGAATCAATAATTTCTTCTATTTTTATTATTTTTATTATTTTTACATATACTAATATGTATATTATTCCACATAATTTGCTTATCTAATAATTCTCCATAATGCTATTCTATTTTCTAAATTATTATTAATTTTTTAATTAATTCATACTTGTTAGTTTTTTAGTATATTAATAATAATTACATATTTTAATGCTTTAAATACATTTTACATTACATTAATAAAATTTTAATTATCCATTGGAGCAAAAAATGCAGAATTTGCTCCCTTTTCTATAATAATCGTTACCCTAATGAAACAGAAAAAAATTCATGAATAATAAAAAAATATAATGAAATCCAGCTTAAAACGCGGTTACTCGTTACTGCACGTCGTTTTTCCGCGAGGGGCGCAATAAACTTCTCCAGCGTGGAAGGTATTTGAAATAAATTATTATCGCTATACTTTAGCGTTCTAGAAAAGAGTATATTTTTAAAGAGCGAGAAAGCATTGCAATGCAAAATTCTAAGCACAGACACGATAAATATTTACACGTTTTTTATAAAGTTGTTTGACCTTGTATAAAATTAGATTAGCTTTTATGACAGTCAGAATGACCCTTTATGTTAGAACAGGTGTACACTCGAAGTTATAAACCGTTCGTCTTGGATTCCTAAAAATTCTACTCAAGACATAAATATATGTCTTTAAGACATAGAAACTTGTCTCCAAGACATAAATTGTACTCTGGCTCCGTCAAAAAACTAAGACATGCTGAAGTCGAACTTTTCGACTTCAGCATGTCTTTATTGGGGAGAATTCAAGTCGAAACCAAGTCGATGAATTTTTCCTAGCAAGCTAAAAATACCTATATTAACAGCAAACAACTTTCCTTGTAAGAAACTGTTGATCGGGGTACATCAACAATCTTCTCTACTTTAGAATTTGAAAAAAATATCGTCTGGATTCATTCGAAATAAAAGGGTTTTCCTTTTTTAATACCATTATTGTTTGCCGGGGGTTAAATTAAAAGATTAATTACTACCTTAAAATTTATTTTATAATTTAAAATAGATAAAGATAATAGATTATGTTCTATAAAACTTGAAGAAATGTCTGCGAATAATTATGATGAGATTTGTATTGATAATTAGCGCAAATAAAATAATAAGATAATATGAGTGTAAATCAAACCCAATAATCGCAGGGAAAAAATCCGGGTGCAGGGGGGTACCAAAAACCCTGGAACTAATGTTTTCCGCGTGGACTGGACTTGTATCGGTTGGGAAAACATTGTTGGATTATTCTACTCCCACATCCGCAGAAGCAATGTTGTCTCGATACTGGTGCGTCGGGCGTTCGCTAGCCGCACCAAGCTGGTCCAAAGAAAATTGAACAACCTCATTTCCGTTTTCGAACCGATAGAAGTCCATTCCACGCGGAAAACATTGGTTCCAGGGTATTTGGTACCCCCCTGCACCCGGATTTATTCCGTGCGCACATGATTAAAAAACTATAATAAAATAATTTTCAAGGATTATGTATACGCCCCCGTTAAGATGATGAGAACACAGCGACATTCATAAACCCAGAAGTTAATTATCCAAAATCTAGATTGATATGAAAATCCACTTTCACATTGGTAAAACGTCTATGTGAGTTTCATAATCTCCAGATTTCTGTCGACTAATTATTGGATTGTGATTATATTATCACCACATGTAATTCAAAAATGCTCGCTTCGTCATAATGTTAAAAAGTCTTACATGACTGGATACGTCCTACATTTGTAACATAACGTTCCATAGAAACGAAAATAAAAATAAAATAACCAATTTGTTAACGTACAGCCGTATGTAGGTACGAGCTAGTGCTGATTATAGGACAAAGTACATTAAATGCAAACAAATATATTTTACTTTACTCTCCTGAATATCTCCATATGGGGCCCTGTTACAGAAGCCCTATCCCATTTTGTGTCCAGATTTACCCTCAGGATTTTATATAGAAATCCATACTGAATCATATATGGATTTCTATGTAGGTTACCATACGGATTCCTACATCGGGCCCCATGTGGGGATTTTTAGATTGGTAATTTTAGCAGTATTACTTGTAATGTACCAATAATTAATAAACAAATAAATTAACTTACGGAAAGATTTACTAAGGTAAGAAATAGACTCTAAGAAATATTTTCACGGCTCCATATTAAATATTAACAGAACCCCCAGCAGGGCCCATCAGTAAAATACAACTTCAAGAAATGCCCCAAAATACGCCATAGCAACTCAGGTGAAAAAGCCCAATAATGCTTCTACCAATAGTTAATAATCATCCCTAGCAATGGTCAGTAACAACCATTCAAAGTTCCCGACAACACTCTCCTTAGTAACAGTAAATAATAATTCTTATAGCAAAAGCTAATAATACGCTATAGAAGCGGTAGCTAGCAATAATCAAAAACATAAAAACAACCTTTAGTAATGCCGAATAACGCTTCTTTCCAACAGTCAATAATAATATCTAGATTTACCCAATAATCATTTAAATGCAGTTAGCATAAATTTTTTCCTGAAAAGAATTATAAAGTGTAACCTTAGAGGGAAATAAAAAATTTGCGCCATGTAAATTCTTGTATGCCTACTCCGACGCATGACAATGCTTAAGTTTTCTTCCTTGATAACAGAAGTTAAACAATTATCGACAAGGTTGTATTCGGAGGGAGGTCGTTTATTAGAGGATTTTATTTATCAGTTACTCAACATACCTTCATATACTAACTAATACTACAGTTTTGTTATAAATACTTGTATATACTCGACTATTTACCAGAGGGTTTCGCGGACAGAATTTTGACTGGCGGCGGCGATTCGATTACTTTTGATCGACGGGGCTCCGGGATGACGTTAGCGTTTTGTAATTTATTGACATACATATTGTAAATATCAAACTAATAAGTAGGAAAAAAGAACAATTTGAGACATCAGATATCTATTTCCAAATTTACTAGTTTGTTGAAAAGACGTACATTAAAAACTATACATTTCAAGAAGGATATTCGATCATTATTAGATCGGTTCGGATTTCCAAAGTGAACTTTTCAAATCATGAACTAAGTTCCTACATAAAATGGGTTAAATTTGGGCATATAGAAAGTATAATCTATTCGGATTTCTGAGTTTATTTTTAACTTTTTCCATTTATGATTTCCAAAACCTTCTTTCCGGACAGCGTACCATGTTCGCACGTCATTTCGGTTCAATTTGAACATTATAAATTGTGATCTATTCGGATTTCCGAGTTGATTTTGAATTGATCTTAGTTCGGATTTCAAAATTGAACTCTTCAAATCTTGAATTATGTGCCTCCATCAATTCGGTTCAATTTAGCCATTAACAACTTAATGCCTTAGATCACGTTGGTGCGCCGATACGCCGACGTTACGCGCTGAATTTGAATCAGTGGATTGGCATGGCAGCGGCGGCGCAACCGTTTAATATTTACCATAGTAATTTTTGTAGTTATCAGACAAACGTTGAGACACCTTAAAGATACTTTATATAAAGTGTCTATTTGACAAAATGAATAAAATATGTGAGCTGAGTGGCAGCATAAAACCATTGGGATAAAAATCAGAGCTATAACAAGACCTAAAAGACTGGTCTGCCTCAATTGTCTGGAAATAGATTTTTTTTTAAAATATGAATTCAGAAGTACTAACTTCAAAAAAAGTTGAAACGCACTGGTTTTAGGAATAATAAATCATGAGTGAGATAAGATCTTAAAACGGTTTTGTGGCTCAAGCAGTCTGAAAAGTCTCTGCGACAATCAAATATTCAGTACCGCTGCAATGCGTGAACAGTAGCGTATCGGTAAGAAATGTATCCACTGCAATAAGTTCGATAAGAAAGGGTTAAAAATTGATTTATGCCAAAATGGTGGGGGTAATCTTGGCATGCAAAAATGGAAAATCCGCAAGTGTAAAATGAATGATCACTAACTTTTCATTTTACCCTTATTCATCTTCATTTTTTTCATGCAAAGATTACCCCCAGCATTTTTACCTAAAACGCCTTTTAACCTTTTAAATTCTTTTCTAGATATTTTAATTTTTCAACACGTCAAACTTGACTCATGAAATATTTATGAGAAACGTGAAAGGCATACACCATTGGTCGTTGATAAATATGTCAGGGTGGTTTATGCACTTAATTCAATTGTCTGATAGCGTTACCTCTCAGGATATGACAGCTAGGCTATATAGTAAATATATTACATATAGCTCCCCTTTCTCTCTAACCACCCGCGAAGCACTTGGTTCTACCCCTTTCTAGACACTGTACGGCACCCCATGCGAAGTGAAACAATTTTCATGCAGTAGTTACATGTTTAATCGCTCACACACGATAAAACGCGGATTCCGCGCAGTTTCGCAAGTACACATGATGCAAACGTACATATGGTAAACTTAAGTAATCTTGTTTATCTAATTACTCTATAATACTATTATTTCAATGCCAGGTAGGTATATACGTATATGCGTATTAACATTTGCTGAAAATAATGTGCCACCCTGTAATAGTATAAAGTATAGTATAGTATAGTATATAAAGTATATAGTATAAAAATACTTCAGTGTAAAGTTAATTGTTAGGTTAATTCTCAGGATAACAAAAACTATTGATTCGGAAATTTTGATCCAAGATTGGAGGTGAACCGCGTGGCGTGACGGAAGACCAAAAGAATCATCAAGGGTAGGTAACTTCATAGAAATCGTTTAAGTAGAGAACGTCGACTTCGGTCAGACAGCACCAATTCTTGTGAGAAGCAAAAAGATAAACTTATGTTTCTGCGGCAAAAATTATAACCGTTAAAAGTAATTGGCCTAATAAAATGCAATAAAAATTAGCAGCTATTCGACGTAATATTCGGAATGTTATTTAAATATTTATTTATAAAACATTTTCCGTTTTATGGATGCGAATTTTGTCATCACATTTCTTTTCAGAGAGCTGCAAGCATGAATTAAATATCACATTTACTCTTTGCATAATTAGTTGCTTGCTTTTTCATTTTCCATGCATAATTGGAAATTATGGAAAACTTTATTAAATAAAAAATTAATAAGGATAAGTATTCGGCTTACGGAATTTCCTGTTTATGCATGAGACATAAATAAATTTGAATACTTGACTTTAGTATAGCTTTTTTCTTTATTTATTAAAAAGTTTAAAAAAATTATTTATTAATCAATTACTTTATTTATTGGAAATTTATGAGTAGTAATTGTGTAATTAAAAAAATGATTTAATGAACTAGTTTAGGTTTACGTATCATATAGAATAAGATTGATTTTAATGACTTAACAATCTATTACCCATCTAAATCTGTAAATCGAAGAATTCGTAAAGGGTAAAAAAGTTCACTAAAGGTTGATTAACCAATTTAAACTTTTCGTGAGCAATTAACTTTCTCCATGGTTCGGCGCAACTTCCTGTCCTTTAACTACATTGGAAAGCTCTCAGCAGCGTTCCAAAACGTTTGTTATAATTTGTTCCATCAGAAAAATTATATTTATCTACTTAAAATGAAATGAATTAATTTACTTTCTTCATTAAAAAATTTTTATTACGCTAAAATCAAATGTTTGGTTTTTTTGTGCATTGATTTTTCTTCTCTGGATAAAAGGAATTTTTTTAAATAATATATTTAGTGAATAAAATCAGTCCAAGGATTATTCCAGTTTTTTTCTTTCTTTTAGTATAGCTCCTGATTGTTTTTTATCACACGCTTTATCAATTTCCTTTCATGCAGCCTTGTAACGAATGGTGTAAGTATATAATTAAACGATTCCGTTTACCATAGTGTCACATTTATAATAGATAATATCAAATTGGTTCAATTTCTAATGAGTGCGGCTGATATAAATTTGGCCTTGTTGTATATGAATTTGTCAATTTTGTATATTTTATGGCATTATTACAATATATATGCGAATAAATAATATATATATTTAATTGAGTTTTGTAATACATTATTTTTTCTGAAAAGGAAAATTCTTTTGACTGATTTTAATTTCTATACCTTCTCATGATATTTTTCGAATTTTTATTTTAATAGGTTGAAAAGTAATAAGGCTATATTTAAGTTCAACTAGATTGAAAAGATTTAATTAACTTTACACAAGGGTATGCAGTAAAATGTTTCGATTATAATAATTTGTATGCATTAGTGAAATATTTAATATTTTTAGACTTATTTCAATGTTACACATTATAGTCGGTGTGCGCCTTCACGATATGATTTCGTAGACTTTTTAAATGGATGATATGAGTTATTTAAAGTTTGTGTGTATTGATTTAAAATTGTAAATGTGTAAACATTAATTTAAAATGTGTAGATGGCATATGTTATAATTTTTCATTTCTATTAGCTATGACGTAAAATTGTTCACAAGTAATATTCCAAATCCGTCCATGTCCGTCTAAAGGACACTCCTCGAGCAAGGAAACAACATCTAAAAAGGAACTAACAAAAATATAAAAGAAATGCACTTCAAAGGTGGACAATCTTTCACTATATTTGCACTTTACCTTTAATAATATTCTTTAAATTCTGCAGTAAATTAATTTTAAATTATATGCTTTACCAATTAGATAAAATTAATTCACTACATTGCGATTGCCAACAAAATGACGTGAACTATGTATATGAGATGGGATGTACATTTCGGTAGTAGTTTTCAGTTTTGAATACGAATATGTACTCAGCTTTTGCCCTGAATATCTCTTTAGGTAAGTGTAGGTTTTCCTTAACGAAAAATAATGCGTAAAAATAAAGTTTTATCAAAATGTATTCAGAGTCAAATATTCATTATTTTGTAATCATTTATGACTTATTTTCTTTCTTCTTCAATTCACAAAAAATTAATAAAAATTTTGTAAGCAGAACAGCAAAATTGACATTTTTTACTTATTCAATTAGTAAAATTTAGCTGAAAATTAGTTGAATTATAACTAAAGTAAGTCAGTGCCGGACTTTGTGCATTTTAATTTTATTTGTCCGGAGGTTTACACTTAACTGAAAAAATACGGAAAATGTAAGTCAATTTAATAATTTGCAGTATATCACTGACTTACTTTGATAGAAATTTATCAAATATTATATAGATCTACAATCCTAAATTTAAAAATTCAAAAGCTTATAATCTTTTACTTGCTAAATATAAAAAAGGTGAAAATTTTAAATTGAGAAGTAGAAGGCAGTTTCTTATTCGACTTCGAATTAATTATTACATAACTAAACGTTAATCAAATTTTGCTATAATTCAATTATTCTAAAGGTTTAAAGTTATAATATTTATAGTAAAAATCAGTTTAATTCTTTTCGAAAATTGATCATTATTAAAATTTTATCAACAATAGATTAATGTTAACTTCTTGGTTAAGCAAGAAGTGAGCTATAATTTGAGCTAATTATCAAATTAAAATATATACTTCAATTTAAAGCATCCCAGGTGAAAAAGTTACATATAGTTTATATACAGTGGACAAGACAATGATATTTTCATAATCTTTTCTATATATACAAAAGATTGATATTTTTCGTTTATATTATAATATAAATTAAAAATATCAGTCTTTTGTTTTCTATATGTATAATAGCTACATAAAATTTCACTTTAATTTTAGTATTAATTTTAATTTTAAGTTTAATTGGCTTTTAGTAATCTGTAAGTTTTATTCAATTTCAAAGACATTCTGGGATTCTGAATCCTACTGTCTTCCATTTTCGATCCTCATCCACCTTGAAGACGTTTATTTACGAAATTTTCCAACTTCTTTAGGTTTGAGTGTCTAAAAATTTAAAGGTTAAAATAATAAAATTTTGAAAATATTTTGAAATAACTTCATCTTCAAGATTAAAAATTGAAGATTCTTCAATTCGTAATATTTATACTTTAAAATTCTGTCATTTTTAATGCTTTCTTAGAATATGTAATTAATTTTCGATTTGCAAAAACAAAAGTCTAATTTGCAACACTAAATCGATCAAATTGAAGAAATTCCGAATGTAAATCATAAAAATTACGTCTTTTTTCATTTTACAACTGAAATAACTTGCATAATTTTTTTAATGACATGCCTTCCGCATTAAAAGGTGTTCATTCTTGAAGGTGTGGGATAAAATATCTTAAATTTGTTTGATTGTTAAGATCAAATGTCAAGTTTTCAATTTCAAAATTGACAGTTCACAGTTATACAATATTTTGAAGAGTCAAAATTGAAAATTGTTGAATTTTGAAAACATAGATACAATTGCAAAGTAGTCAATTTTCAAGATTTCTATTTGATAATTATGTAATTTTGGACGTTTTGTTTTGTATACTTCAATATTCAAGATTTTCACTTGAAAATGCGTTAATTTTAAGGATTTCAAATTTCGGATTGTGGTATTTTGAATATTTTTAAATGAAGACTCTTAAATATTTAATGTTCCTAATGCAAAAAAATGACATTTAAAATATTTTTTTGGAATAATTCAATTTTGAAGATTAAAAATAATAATTTATTCAATTTTATAGATTTGCATTGAAAATCTCTTTAATCATTGTGAACAGTAATAATGACAGCGTTGATTTTTTCGAAATTCTGAAAAATTTTCAAATATGTTTCTGTATATAAAAAGAGAACTGTGCAAGAACTCTGAATTAATTGAAACAGTGACTGAAAATGTAACAATTAACTATTTAAACTTCAATAAGCTGCCAGAATGGGTGATAGAAAAAAATGAAGGGGGAAAAGCACGCGATAAGTGAATAGAAAGAGAGAAGCGAGGCGAAGAGCTTTAAAGCGAGCAAAGTAAACTAATGAGTTTGCAGATTATTATGTATAATTATCTCAATGTTAGTCAATTTATTCAGATTTAGAAAGTACGCTTTAGATTTTTTCGTTATTGCCTTCCATGCTTCGAAAGACTAAGTCATTTCTAAAAACAGAGTCACAGGAGAAGTGTAAAAATCCCATGTGTATCGGATAATAGATCCCTCAATTGTTGCATAGGTAATATTACGTATATGCATATTACATACGCACATAGAAAATGCATATAGATGGAAAATATTTTACTCGTGCGAAAATCTATATATATTTTTTTTCTCCGTGGAGAAGGGTTGTTGAAGAAAAAGGGTTGAAGCCGCTGAATCCCCAAGGGGGGTTTAGGTTGGCTCACGTGAAGAGGTAACGAGTCGTTCAGAATGTCACGTAGTAGTCTGCTGGAAACTCGAAACGATGGAAACCAGCACGCATCAACTATATGTTGAAAAACACAGGTAAAGATAAATATATTGAAAAAATGTACAAGTGCAGAAGTTGCATTATGATTCTTCTTTACAAGACATTATTTATTTATTTTTTGTCATAACATACATTACGTAACGTTAAATGACCTAGCATTAGACTATATTGGGTCTAATATCCTTCCTCTGATAATATACTGCAGTCTACTGTATTTTTTTTTAGCTTGGGTAACTATTATTTTAACTGCAAAGGAAAAACTTCTTTGAAAGGGAAGCATTGCTTGAGAGAATAATCGGAAAAATTATCAACAGCATTTAACAATACTGAGAAAAGTTCAGTGATAAATAAAAGTTAAGGAAACATTAAACGATCTCGATGCTTCCCATGTGGGACCAACGTTACGGTAACTAATTGCTAATATGTATTAAAATAAAGAGGTCACTAGAGATGTTATCTCGGATCTATAGAATAGAATGACGCAATGCAAAGAAGAATTCTTCCGAAAAATAATCTTTTTTTGTTGTCGTGAATATTGACTAATAACATGACCCGAATTGAATGTTATTATCTTTTATAAGAGCTATGCTTGAATAGAACACACACTCTCCAATTTCTGTATCTCGTATATTGCGCGGAAAAGTTGATAAATGGATTTTTCACCTATTTTCAGTCATTTCTTTATCCCTTGTGACTCATTCTTTCTTTTACAATGTATCCCCCAATTTCTAGCAAAATAGTTTCCGAAAAATAATTTTATTTTTATAAGGTAAATCATTTCTACGCAAGAAGAAAATGAAAATCGGTTATTCCAGTAAAAACTAGATACCGGCTTACCAGAGGAAATGATTAGTAAATCACTATTGAAAAATATAATAATAGGAGCTTAACTTTGTATATCGGCTTGCTTGTTGATATGAGGATTGCGTTTGTCCAGATTGAGATGGATCGATTTACATACCGATTACTGTGGTATACCATCCTTCCGGATTTGGAATTCAGACTGCTCTGCACATAAGCCGTATTCTATTCTATCCATGGGGAAGTTTGCAGAACAATTCAAGCGATCTACAATAAACCATTTGGAAAATGGTTCTAACTTGAATCTGTTTTCATTTCAACTTATGCGGAAATAACAAATTAGTATTTACCCTATTTCTTATAACTACCCAATTTTCGGGTGCAAATCTATTTTAAATCTTTTACAATTTTGACATATGTCAGATACAGGGATGCTTCTGAAAATATAAAATACGATGAAATATTTTTTAGCTATCAAAAACCATTCTTAAAGACGGTTACAAGAAGAAAACAAATATAACGCTTTTAAAATAAAAATCATACGTATTTATAGACTGCAACATAAAAACAAATACGAAAAAGTTGATAGTTATACAATAAGATTGGAGAACATAGTATTATTTTCTATCTAAAATATACCTATCCAGCTTTTATTTACACGAGAGTTATATTTGAATCACTTTTTCAGTGACAGATAATTTATGGAAATATAAAAAGAAAAAAATAGTACTAACTAAAATTTTTTTGCATAATAAAACGTAGAAATGTTATTCCTTTTTTAGATAAACTTCCAATTTCCAACAAGTTATTTATTGAAAGGTACGATCTCGTGTCAAGTAATACCTACTTTACAATAAAAGCGCGCCCCTAGAATGTTCATTCACTTTTTCGGGCTGAGAGTATCATGATCGAAAACAACAGTAGCTACAGGTTTGATAAATAACCGATTTGCGTGACATACTTGATCATTTTTTGTATTATAAGGTCTCAAGTCTGTGGGAATTGCGTGCTATACTCTGTTCTAGAATTTTTCTCACATATACGAAGTCTAATAGATAGCATTCCTTACAACAACTTGCATTATTGTTATTATTTTTTTTATTTTAGACAGTCTTGAAACTGGAGTAATATAATATTTGAAATGGTTGGTAATAGAAGGTCTGAAATAAGAATTTCTTCAAAGGATATGGTCAATTTTTTTAATACATAAAGCTGAAATGAACTGAATTATAATAAATTCAAAGAAGTTCAACAGTGCGAAGTAAATGTAACTAAAAAAATGAATTTTACAATTCAATTTTTTAAACTACTGAAAATTCTACATGGAGAAAAAATAGTCTGATAATCTTACATAATAGAGACAGCATGCGTTTTTCAATAATGCTTGCAGAATAATATACCAAAAATTCTTGCAAGATTTACAAAAAAAACTATGCTGTCCATATTTGTGTCCCAAAATTCGTAAGATATTTTAATATTGTTTTAAGATTAATTACTTAATTAGAAAGCTACACATTGAGTATGTATTTGAAAATATTCCTGTAATATTAACATATTTTTGTTTATGTGTGCGTGTATATTTTATGATTAGGAAAATCAGCTTTAAAGTGTAATTTTACAACGTTTTATATCAGAAAACTGCACGTAAGAATTTTCCAAGTAAATCACATTGTTCTTTCCGTTACCTTTACCAGAAAATTAAAGTATGTTAAGCTGGCACAACACTATTGAGGTATCGAGATGAAACCTTCTTCATTATTAAGGGCTCATTTAGGGCTAATTTGGGCCCGCAGTCCCAAATTTAGGGCTCCATTCTTTTTTGTAAAAAAATGTTTGCG
>JAAAKG020131059.1:0-37752 GCA_010014905.2 Druon quercuslanigerum | reverse complement strand
AATTTCAATATTTTTAAGAAATATGCTGTAACTATAAACCATGTTTTCTTACTTTTTTGCATATACAAATTATAGATATTATAAAACAATATTATAATGTCTATACTTTTTTGAATAAATTATAATTAAAAAAAAGCACTTGGAGTTGTGTCTTATTATATTATTATTGAAATAAATTAATGCTACAATATCTTACCAATATTGTATCAATAATTTATTAAAATAATAATAATATAATTAGCTCCCTCTCTCAAAATTGTATTAAATTAAAAAATATAGTTCATTAAACAAAATTGTAACGTTGGAAATGAAAGCTGTTTTAACGTTATAACAACACTGGAATAACGTCGTAAAGACGATGCAAATGTGCGCAGTCTGTCCACCTGAAAGTTTATTGAACGTTTTATTAACGTTTGAAAAACGTTTCTAGAACGTATAACATTTATTTATTTATTTATTATTAATATCTCGGAAACGGTTACAGATAGAGCAAAAGGCGTGAATTTTGAGATCATTAGAGAAATGTTAATTTAAAATCGTTTTATATTTGTTAAGAAATTAACAAAATGTTGAATTTATAATAAACAAATAAATAAATAAACATTATAAAACGTTTTATAAGCATTTATAAAACACTGAATTAACGTCTTATATACATCTAAAATGCATCCTATAAAAGTTTTATGAAGGTGTATCTAACTTTTTTATGTTTTTTTAATAACTTTAAAAAGTTCTAACATTGTAACAATGTTGTACCAACACTGTACCTATATTGTACTAATAAATTATCAAAGTAATAATATAATTAGCTCTCTCTCTCTCTCGCTCTCTCTCAAAATATTCATTAAATTAAAAATATATTTATTCAAAAAAAGTGTTGTGGCCGTAATCATGTTCAACACCCACAAAAACCGTTTTTAATTCTATTCTGCGATTTTTCGCGTCTTTAGATTCTCACAGTTCATTTCGACTCCTAGGTAGCAGAATGATAGTGAGAAACCATCCATACAGTTAAGAATTCAAAAGAAATGGCGACTAAAATGGTTTTTACCACCCACGAAAACCCTTTAAAATATCTTTCAGCGAATTTTCTGATTTTTAGCCACTTACTCTGTATTTCAGCCTCTAATTTAGGCGTTGATGGTGTCCTAATAATTTTTTGGATAATCTGCATTATATTTACTAGAATTTAAAAAAAAATTTGTATTGATATCATGATTTCCCTTTGAGATTTAGCAAAACACACCACCACAATAAACAATGTAGACATTCTTACGTATTTTCCTTTAATCCGCTAAATACCTATATTACCGACTCACTTTTTCAGTTCATTAAATATTTTTTTGAACCTGAGAACTTTTTTTTTAAATAAAAGATCGACCTGAAACTTTGGGAAATGCATTAGAGTACAATAAAGTAGGTTAAAGTACTTCATTTGAGGAGGAAATTCACTAAAAATTATTTCCGGTTTATCTTAACTTTTTTTCGAACCTCGAAATTTTTTGAACGTTCAAACTTTTTTTATACATAAAATATCGGCCACAAACTTTAAGAAATGCAAGAGCCGACAGAAAATTACGTTAAAGCACTTTATTAGGAATGTAAGATATAAATAAAATTATTTCAACTAAATATGAACCTGCGTCGGTACAGCACTTATAACGCAGGACTCAGCTGTCAATTTCATCGGCGCAAACGCGAAGCCTGGCGGCCACTAGACGAAACTCTATAAGGTGGCTCGTCGTACTCTTTTTCTATCTCTAAACGTTAGACAAAAAGGTCCATTCGACTTTTAACACGGTTTCGTAATCCCACTGCAGGACTCAATTCAAACAGCTGTCTCATTTATATCTGCTGAAATGTGAAGTTCACGCTATCAAACGTTGCTGCAAAGATATAATAATATCTTTGGTACGATGAGCCACCTTATAGTTTCGCCTAGTGGCCGCCAGGCTTCGCGTTTTCGCCGACGAAATTGACAGCTGAGTCCTGCGTTATAAGTGCTGTACCGACGCAGGTTCATATTTAGTTGAAATAATTTTATATATGTCTTTTATTTATAAATGTAGTACTTTAACGTAATTTCCTGTCGGCTCTTGCATTTCTCAAAGTTTCAGGCCGATATTTTATGTATAGAAAAAGTTTGAACGTTCAAAAAATTTCGAGGTTCGGAAACAAAATAAGCCAAAGCGGAAATAATTTTTAGTGAATTTCCTCCTCAAATAAAGTACTTTAACGTACCTTATTGTACTCTAATGCATTTCCCAAAGTTTCAGCTCGATCTTTTATTTTAAAAAAAAGTTCTCAGGTTCAAAAAAATATTCAATAAACTGAAAAAGTGAGTCGGTAATGTAGGTATTTCGCTGTGTGGCATGCCCTTAAACCAGAAAAATGCAATTTAACCTATAGTGTGGCGCCGCAAGTCAGTTCCTGGCAGTCGGTAACTGCTCTATCGGCAAGGTAGATCACTTCCATGGATCCATGACCAAGCCGACAGATAGCTCCTCTGTTTCATCAGCTAAGTAGTTCTAGCTGCCACCGAAATATGGAGCTCTTCGGGGGGATTCTCCAGAGTTCAGAAACTTCGGACTAATATTACCATATATGTAATGCTCCTATATTGCTAACTGCCTACACCATGCAATAAGCGATTAGCGGAGGGGGCGGAGGGCTTCTCGAAGTTTCTAGAAAGTTCAGCTTAATAGCACCATATATGCATTACTCGTATATTTCTAACTGCTTATACCTCACCATATTTGGCTAGGAGAGGAAGTAGGTGGTTTCTCAAAGCTTCTAGAAAATTCGGCCTACTAGTACCATATATGTAATACTCATATATATTGCTAAATGGCTATACCTCGCATTAAGTTGACAAAAATCGCGTGCAGATAAATATTACTGTCTCACACACAACTTTCGCAACATCGCGCATGCACCGGAAAGAAGTAGTGAATTATGCACAGTTTTCCTAAGACATTCGCACGCCACAGCCCTATGAACCTCTTTGCCGCATCTCCAGCAGGCCCTTGTTCTATCGGAGCCCTCGCAACTGGCTGCCATATGACCGAAGCCTTGGCAGCGGTAGTAGCATGATCTCTCCTTCTTCTTTTGGACGCAACAGGACACCCAACCCACCTTCAGGTGTCCTGCGTGCACCAGACTTGCCGCCAACTCCTCAGATAGCACCACAAAAGCCCTGAGATTGCCTCTGAATGGTCTCTTAGTGAAGCTGACCTGTACATTACCTACAAAGATGCTGCCGAAGTGGCTTCTTACAGCCGCTTCGACCTCCTCTGCATCTGTGGTAGTGTCTACGTCTAAGACCTCGAGCTCAACACGGGGGACAAGCTCGGGTACGCTATCCGCTTCGCCTATCGCTTCTCTAATTACTGCCGACAGCGTGACTCTACCCTTTCCTGCTGGTTCTAGTTCCACAAGGACCTCTCCGTTTCTGGTTTGCCTGACCCCCTTGATTTTTACACACAGGGCGTCAGGACTTATCTTCTTCTTGAGATCCTTGATTAGTTCTTCTTGTTCTTCATCAGGCGACAAACACTGTACGGAACGTAGTTAAAGTACGCTACGTTGACATGTGTCTTTTGGTCCACTTTCTGCATGATCTGCTAAGCGTCTGTATTACCCTTCCTTATTTTTAAAAACATGTTGGTTGTTGTGTTGGGAAAAGCCTCCATTTCTCCTAAAACTCCCTTCAACTTTTGGATAAGTGCGAGTATCTCAAGAAATTGCTTGCGTACTCTTCTCATATCCTCGCTTGCTTCTAAGTACTTTCCCTCCTCTAGGTTCAAAGGACCTTTAAACTCCTCACAAATGCTTCGGTTAACCTGTTCCAATTTTTCATCTAAATTCTTCTCCATAGTATTCCCACAAGTAGCTAGGGAAGTAAAGGTCAACCCCCACAGAGCCCCGCATGCGGGGGTAAGGTCTATGTACTCAGGGAGGCGACCTGGTAGAAGAGTGTCTTGTCGCGTACAATACAAGAAGGAGAGAGCACCGCTCCATTGACTTCAGTCAAATAGCAGCCAGTTGCGAGGGCCCTGATAGAGCTAGGGCCTGCTGGAGATGCGAAAAAGAGGGCCATAGGGCTGCGGTGTGTGAAAACACACCGCACTGTGCATTTGAACTCTCCTCCTTCTTCTTATTCTTTATTATGATCAACATCATCAACAGCATTACTATCTTCATCACCATCATGTACCTGCTCCTGTTCTAATTCTTGTTGATCCTCATCGTCCTCCTTCTGATTGTCATCTCGATCTCTACCTTTCTTATTCATATCATACTGCTTCTCATCTTATTTCTTTGTTTTCTTAGTCATGAAAGACCTAAACTCATCATGATATTCTCTGCTTTTTCTGAGAGAGTCACATTTGCGCTTTGCTTTCTTGCATGAGTACCTTTGATGCCCCTTCAAGGCGTAGCTTTGAGAATAGACTTTTAGACAATATTAACAAGTAGAAGTCACCTTGATGCTGTACCGCTTTTATATGGCATTAAATCAATGATTACATATTTTATATAGCAGCAGCGCAATCATCGATTTGACTCTGGTGCAGTGGTGATGATGATGGTGGTTCAATGTTGAAGCAAAGTCGAATAGAGTTTAAAAAAATGTTAAATTAACATTGAAATAACGTTAAATCCAAGTTGCACAAAGTTGCTGTGTTACTTAATGTACTTGTAAGTTACTTAATGCATGTATATTAAACTTGTCTTACGTTTGCAAGATCAGGAGTTTGTTGGTAGGCTTTTTCTCAATACCTCACCTTGGAATAGAGTACCACCACCTTTAGAGTATCGTTTGCGTGAAAAAAATTTCCGAATAATTTTCTTATACATGCCAATCTACTATAGGTCGAACGAATCGAAATAAGATATTTTTTTAAATCTGACTTTTAGGAGCTTTCCCTACAATTTCCGCAAACTTATGGCCTTTTTTGCTATAATGAAGGGACTAAGCAAAAAAATCATAGTAGTCTTATATGTAATCTCATTACCCGACTTCAGCTTTGTCAATGATATATAAGGTGTGATCATGACAAACAATAACAAGAATTTTCATGCTGTTTTAGAATTTTCCTATATCTGTACGAGTTCCGTCCTTTGACAGTAAAGAAAACCCTGAGCAACACTTTTTTGCAATAAGATATATTTTCAGAAAGAAATAGTATATTACACTACAAGGGCAGAAAGTTTGGCATTCGTATATACTATTTTTCTTTATAGTTGGTCGAAAGTACATTTACTAATTTCATTTTTAATTATTGCGATTATGTTCCGATGCATGTTTTTGATGCCTGTCCCGACATTTGCAAGCACGAGCGCAGCGAATTGTCTTTCTAGTCATCGCGAGATCCCTGGTAGCTGGTGGAAAGGCTTATGGGTATAATCTAACCATACAGGGTGTCAAAGTCAATATGAACTGGAGCTTAACCTTCAAGGTTATTTCAATGTCAACTTTGTTTTTTCAACGGAAACCCCTGTTTTTGACAACGAAAATCGAAAGAGCGGGAAATTTTACGTCCTAACATGTACATAGGTCATGGTCAAGAACGACCTTGAACTTCAGCTGAAGGTTTTTAGGCTTGACACAGGTATGGGTCGGCTTAAGTCTGGACTGCTTCGGCTCATGTTTTTACGAAAAAGGTCGAGTTCATTCTTGGAGTAAGTTTTAACGAGGAATACCTGAGTACATGTTTGGACGTAGAATTTCCCGCTCTTTCGATTTCCTTTGTCAAAAACAGGGGTTCCCGTTTAAAAAAAGTTGACATTGAAAAAACCTTTAAAGTTTAACTAAAGATCAAATATAAGGTCACCACTGGATTTCTCGTTAAAAGTCTTTTTGAAAGAATATTTTACATGGACAATTATTTAGGTGTTTCGTTACTTTTTGAACACCCTGTAGATCTAGAATAGGTGGACCAGAGAGGCTACGTCGGGAGGCGTAGCTATTCTGGGGATCTGACGGACTCTACTAGGTAGGATCTAAACTAATAAGTTTTCCTTTCAGGGTGTAATAGGAAAGCCTCATGAAAAATCTAGGACAAGAGTTCTCTTGCACTTAATCCACGTTCTGATCGCCATGTCAACAGCCGAATGGCATCAGGATTAACAAGTCCTTCAACACCCTGACCTGCCCTCATCAGTATCTTTGGGACGCCAAGTTATCCGAAATGATAAAGATGGCGACAATCTTGTCGGCACAATAGCATACAAGAAGAAGGACTATAAAGCACTATCAACGCATAGAGCTAATTCCTCAGGCTCATCCTATGGACAAGAGGAAAAAGGAATCCAGAGAAACTCTCACCAAGTAGGATTTAAAAGGGCAAAAGTCCCTGGATACACAGGGTCTCACTTCACAAAGATGGCCAAAAACACCCTGGTGAGAGTTGTTGACGCGTCGACTAATTCTGAAACCTGTCTAGCTCTCAAGTCAGGGGTCATCGTACTAAAGGCCGCAGGAATCTGTTTGAGAAACTGGATAGTAGAGAGTACCCCAACGTTTAGGCTTAGAGTAGGGCTAAACCTGAAGGTTAAAGGGACACAATCACTGCACAGGTACCGCAAGGGAACCTTACTGATTCCTGGTACATCCAAGAATGCGACCACAGTTCTGCAACGGCTTAGCTTCCAGAACCCGAGCTTGAAAACTGATTCGTGGAAGGTGTATTCTGACATGCAAGGATCTAGGCCGAAGAAGAGACACTGGATTTAAGTATTTGGTCTTCCCGAATCCTCAATCAGAGCTGAAACAGGACTCTCCATGATGCAGATTAATTTGCTACAGCAAAGGCGCCTTAGTGATTTAGCCAGTTGCTTGTCAGTGGCGCATACAAGGCTAGTCATACTGGGAAAGAATTAGTGGCTTGTCAGGTTGTGGCTCCATATATAAAGAGCCGCTCGAAAAAACGCCAAAGGCATGCATAGCTGCCCAGGGTATGGATGCGATTTTGATTCCTAAGCTGCGCTCCAGGGATCTCACTGTTACTAAGGTGATATCAGGGGCAGAAACGGAGAAAGACAGAATAAAGTGGTTATAAGTGGGCTACGGCATGGTTCCCGGGTGAAAAGGAAGACTCGTCAGAGGTCCTCAGGCGGTTAAAGGGTAGTCTGGATGGCATATTTCCAGTTTTCCTAAAGAGGGCTGGTGAGATCATTGTAGGGCCGAGACTTGCTAACGCTGGTCTGACGTTGGGTTATGTTCCTACGGCATGTGGTGGTGCGAGAATAGTTTTCATTTCGAAAGCAGGCAGGATCGGTTATACTTCATCCAAGGATTTCCGTCCCATTAGCCTTACATTTTTCCTACTAAAAACAGTGGAAAGACTCGTGGACCCTTTCTGTGGTATTTGGTAGTAGATTAATTGAGGACACGGATGCAACAACTTGACAAGCGCTTGAAACTGCGTAGAAGTATTATCAACCCGGGAAAATCTATCGATAAAAAAAGTGGCCGAAACGTAAAACTAAATAAACCTTGAAATTTCTATGGTGTATTCTCGGTATATAAGTGATCACTATAAACAACGTACTTTGTTTAAAAAGCGAATATGTTTGTTTTTGTTTAATGGCAAATTGATTCCGAACTAAAACCACGTTTCGCCAGCTTCGACCAGTGGGATGGTCATCGAAAAAAATGTTATTTGAGATAAATTATCGCGGGAAAGTTGTTTACAAGACTGGAAGACAGATGACGAACTGTTCAGACAGCCAAGCGACACTAACTGTAGTAGGGAAACTATACATAACATCATAACTAGTTTGGGAATGCAAAACGAGTTATGCTCTTCTGCAGGTTCCTGGTCACACAGGGATCATGGGCAGTGAAAAAGTGGTCCAGTTGACAAAATGCGGCGCGGCAAGTGAATACATTGGACCGGACCTGTACTGGGACTAGCGTCTTGCTGCATCGGTTTTGCCATCAAAAGCTGGATCCGCACAAAGCACCGGGAATACTTGGAGTAAATGCAGGGCTGCTTAAAGGCGAAATCCATTATGAACTATGAGTACAGAAAGGACAGAGCCAGGAAAGTCCTGGGTTTGACAAGAAAGAAGTAAGGACTGTGGTTCAGATACTCATCGGACAAAATCGCTTAAACTACAATATGCACACAATTGAGTAGAACTTTAATGCATGTATTAGGCCAGTGCCTAGTGTCAGCTAGGCTCAGGCAGCAAACCATTGATTTAATAACATACAGGGCTTCATCAAGAGGTTTGGGGTCATCTACTGAGAGATAATAGTTAAGGTTGTGGCAGAATAGGCTTTACACTTAGAGCGCCAGGAAAGTTTCACTGGGACTTCCCGCTCGTTTTAAAAGTAACTGTCTAACTAACTACATGAAAATTTCCATAAGAAAAGAATGGGTACAAAATTATACGATCGCAACTTGTCGGACCCTATAAAAACATAAAGGTTCCGAGAGTTTTTTCCGAAATGTTTCCCCCATTGGAGGCGGAAACATGTCCAGGGTGTCCGCTGGACTAGAAAACCCGGGAAACGATCGAAAGCTTTGTGAGGCCAAAGAAAACCGGGAAATTCCATTGAATTTATTTCCTGAACGGGAATTTTACAAATTGGTAGAAAAATATCTGTCCAAGTTTACAATACGCAATTTCAAAATCTTATAGTTACAATTTTTCATGTTATTTTAAGTTTTAAATGCACACTTTTCATTTAACAAATTTTTTAATGCAGCTTCAATGACTTAAAAAACTAAAAGTTAGTATTATTTTAGTATTTTTAGTATTAGTATTAGTATTAGTATTCTCCATACATGCGCATATCGCTGAATAGGAGATATCTTCGAAATCCTCTGGTTCACAGAATCACACTTTCGACAGCTAGCGCTGTGGTCGACCGTCATATTACTTAGATGCTTCATTAAGTGGCAAAGGCCCGTGAGCATTTCTACCACTATCTTCACCTGCTTTCTCTCCATGTTCAGGAATTTGTTAAATTTTCCTGAGCATGATTCTTTGATAAACTTCTTCGAGTGTACCATACCCTTAGCCTCTCTTCAATACTCCGCATGCTCCATCAGAAGCCACCTTTCCCTTTCTTGCAAGCATATCGGCTCTTTCGTGGCTCTCAATGTTCTCATGTCCGGAAACCAGGTCAATTTAACCCAGTTTTTGCCAGACACTTCGAGAAGCTCTTTAAGGCAGCACCAGACCAGTCTGGATGGTATCTCCTCTGATTGGATGGCCCTCAACGCAGCCTCTCTTTAATTGAGAGTCTATAAGCCTCCACTGCAGCTCTCTGCCTAATGAGAAGGTGCAGCGGTGGTATACCTGAAATAGTCTCCAACGCTGCCGTTGGAGTAGTTCTCATCGATCCAGTAGTTGCCAAGCAAAAGACCCTTTGCAGGCTCTCCAGCTGCTTCCTGGAACTTACCAGATTGGTTCTTGGCACCCAGATCAATGAGACATAGGTTATAATTGGTCTAATGATTACCATACATAACCACTATACTACTTTCCGCTTTAGCCCCCAAGATTTTCCAATTGCACCTCTGCAAGCCCAGAAGGCTGCCCTGACATTTTTATCTATCGAAATCAGGCAGTTTCCTGCGTTTCTTAAAAACCAAAAGTTTAGTTTTATCTGGCTTAACAGATAAGCTATGGTAATTGCACCACCTCTCAACCATGTTTAGAGCATTTTGCATAAGCTCGACTATAGTCCCTTCATTTCTCCTGTTATCAGAATAACAAGGTCATCTACATATCCCTGTGTGTAAAAGCCTAACCATAGGGTGGATGACAATACTCCTCACCCTATAAAACTTATGCCATGTTCTTCCGCAAAATTGAATATAGAATTCATCGGGATGTTGCTAAAGGCATCTTCTATGTCTAAAAACGCTGCTATCACTACATCCCATTCTCGCCCCGCTTTTCGTACGCGGGAGGTAAATACATGAAGTACGTCAATAGTTGATTTACCTTTCTCCGAGGCAAACTAAGCCTCATAGTACGAGTCCCTCTCCGGTTTTGGTATAAAAATCGCTCTGACGTACCTCCTTACCGTAGGGGCATATCCCATAGCTATGCACGCCCTAAAGATGTTACACAGCGGTCTAATTGGAAGATACAAACCTTCTTGGATCAACGCCGCAAAAATACCGTCTTCTCCAGCTGCCTTGTATGGGTCGAAACGACGAACAACCCATCTTTGTTTTTGATTGTGTGACAATCCAGCTCGCGATTCTCCAATCATGAGGTGTTCTAGGATTTCGCTAGCCGATTCTGTCATGCATCATGTCGGCAGTGTTAATGCCTTCAATTGACATGCTGAGATTTTCTTTAAGATTCGCTGGAGACTGGCCGTGTCAGATACATTTTGAATGCCCTGACAATGCCCTATCCATGATAATCTTTTATCCGATTGTAGCTCTTTAGTGTATTTTATTACACAAGCCTTATACAATTTTAAAGTAAGCAGCTTTTGAAATTCACAAATTTTAATAAAAAAAGCTTTTCAGTTGATCAAATGCGAATATAAATTATGGTGATTTTTAAAATTGAACTATATATTAAGGATTGACAAGTGAATAATAATTCATTTTACAATACGATTCACAATCAGTTCCAAATTTAATTAATTTAAGATTTTAACGATGAACTTACTCATAAACTATTTTTAATTTTAAAATAACTTGAAAATAATTTATTCAAAATTGAAGGCTTTTATTAAATTTAAAATATTGTTTTAGTCTAAAACATGAAAGTTTTAAAATTAATTTTTTTAATTATCTAAAATAACAGATGCTTAATATTTAAAAATATTTTATTGTTTATGTAAAATTAATAATTATAGTTCAAATATTCAAAAATGAACAAATAACCAAACTTTGAACGTTACAATTTTAATTGTTCTGTTTTTAAACAATTATTCTGTAGTAAAATTGTTGAATTTTGATGTATAATAAATATTACGGAACTATAATTTTTCGAAAAAACTCCAGTAAATTGAAAAGATTCAAAATTAATTTTAAATTTTAAATTATTTTTTAATAGCTCACTACCTAATTAGAAACAAATATAGGTTTTTGCAGATTTCGCACAAAAAATTTAGAAGCTATTTAAGCATTCTGAAAGGCTTTAAAAGAATAAAAAACATTTTCTTAAGATTCCTAGGAAAAGTGAAAATGACTTTTCAGTTGGAAAACTTAATTTTAAGAGAATATTTAAAAAGATTTCTAAAATTGTCGAAAATCAATCAGAAAGATTTTAAGCAAACATTTTTTATTTTGCAAGATGTAAAAAATACTTTTAAGAAGAATTCGAATTATCTTAATCAATGTTTATAAGTTCTGAAAAAATTTCAAAATTATTTTAAATTTTATATAACTGTAAAACAAACATGTCGCTATTTCAAGATTTTGAAAAAATTGAAGCTTTTTCAGGATTTTTGAACTATTATATGTAAAATAAAATTAATTTTTGAATATTGCTAGATTACAATTGACTAAAATGTTTTGCAGCTCAGTTTTTTTTTACTTCAAATAGACCTTGAAAATTGTTTTTGAATCAGGAAAAAGCAGAAAATTTCCGTTTGGGTTCACCTCTGGGTGAAATTACTCAGTTAACAACTGAATTTGTGACAGCCGATAAACAGTGCACAGAAATATGTAGGTACTTGTGTGTGAAAAAATGATACGAACTGTTGATCAGCTTACAGTTTGCTTTAATCCAGAAAATAGTCTTTTGCAAAATTTCGTTTCCTACATTATCCAACTCTCTGGCAACAGTAAAGACGTGTTTCCTGTGTATCTACGAACTCGCCTCGAAAAAGGTTATATTTATCGTTTATTATTTATTTAATTTTTTATTTATTTAATTATCGTAATTATTCGTTTTGCAATTTCAAGTTTTTGTTTTTTGCAAGATTATACATTGAAAGGCTCTTTTTGATATCAATTCGTACGTTAGAACAAATTTGTAGGTTATCGAGTTGTATATTTTTAGCCACATTTTTGTATTTATTATTTTAAGGCCACACGAAAATATGATTTTGCTGTTTTCACCTTTTAGGCTATCTGTAAAAATATATTTTTAAATCATACTTGTATTAACTTTTTAGAGAGTTCAAGACAAAGAGTGCCAATATTAAAATTATGGATCATGCAATCCTGACTCGCAACAGACGATGGATTCTCAATGCATCGAATAAGAATGGAACCAACTATATTGTTACTTTGAATGTACAAGTAAATAGAATTACAAATAATAACAAAATGGTACATTTTTGTAACGTAATAAAAATAAATTTATGAAGAAACTTTCAAAAATATATTTGTTGTGTTAGCCGCACAAAATGAGCGTGTTCTACTGATTGGGGGGATTGGACCTTAATTTTCTATTTACAAGCAACGTGCGTAGACCAGCATTTATATTATTGGACCTCGTAGTAGAATAGTGGTGTTAGGGTATAAGGTCCAACGTTATTTACTAGAAACAAAGTGGAGGCGCATGCGCGGTTGGACAGTGAGGTATACAAAATGGTGGACGCTGGTTATATGTGAAGTGACAGCTCCGACAGCTCTGTTTTTCTTGTTTTTGAAGCTCTACCATAAAAAAATACATAACATTTCATGAAGGGAAGCCATCTCCATGGCTCGAGCAATATTTTTGGAACTCACGATAGGCTCGGAACTTCGGCCCTCACCATTAAAATACGATGTTCTCCTCCTTGTTATGTAATATACTATTTAAAACATTTAACCGATAACTACATAAATATCTCAGCCAATGTTTTAGCAACATTTCGCGTACACTTTTTATGTATTATATATTTTAGTTCCAGTCGAACGTTCCAAAAATTGTTCACTGTAATTTGAGGCGAACCTTCCATTATTGTTATTTTTAACAACAATTATATCGTAAACCGTAGGAGATATGTAAAAATGGATGTCATTTTTCAGTTTTGAGTACCGCATATACTACATAGTAATGTGATATCCATATCATAAACTGACATTAATTTTAGCCTTTTGCTTACGGTTTATCGGATATTTATTGGTAATAATAACAATAACGACAATTTATTCTTTGAACGTTTCCAAGTGGCGGACAATTTACACGTTCAGGGAACGTTCCAGGAACGTTCCAAAAGTTCCCTCAGAACTTTCCAGGAAGCTTCCCGGAACGTTTCATGCTATTAGGGTGTTGTATAACCCTGCAAGCGAGTTTGAATGTTATAAATGGGCTAGTTATGATATTTATATTGATCTAAGTTAAGCAAAACAACAAAAATCGCTCACGAACATTATATACACAAATAATGCAAAAACTAATGTTTGCACTTGAAATGCAAATAAACCAATTTTTTCCGACCTACCTATCAGCTTTGTTAGAGCAGCACTCTCGCAGCGAGTAGACAACTTCGAACTTCTACGGGTCCGTGGGTAATACAGATTGTTTTATTACTGACAGAGAAAGATAGAAGCCAAACTTCTTCGTAAAGCCAACATGCGTTGGGCGATATTCCTTATTTTCATAAATAAACTCTTCTCTTCGCCTAACTCTCTTCCTTGTCAGAAACAATACTCGTTACATGGCCTTAAACAATCAGAATTATTTGGCTGCGAGAACCCGTGAAGTTTGTCGCAAAAGGATAATGTGTTCTGCAAAAAGAATCTTTTTGTGACAAGCGAGAATTGACTCCAACTTAAATTTAAAAGGTTCTTCCTTTCGACGCAAGACGAAATTTCTCTGAGTGAACGCAAAAGTCACTCGAGCTTATCATTTTTAGAACCATCCTACTTGTAACATATAAGTCCTCAATACTGCTTATATATTTTGTAATACTATATCAATTAAAAAACGTAGTAACGTAACTTATAGAAACATAACTTACAGGTTTACCAAAAATATCTGTGCTACACTCACACAATTTCGTTCAATCTAATCCCCCTTCAATTTTCCCCCAATACTGCTCATATTTCATAATAATGATATCAACTAAAATGCGTAGTAACTACTTTAAAACGTGATGCAGTAGAATCTAACTTATAGGTTCAACAACAATATTTGTGCTACACTCGCTGAATTTCGTTGAATCTAAACCCCTTACCAATTCTCCCATGTCAATCGCACCTTAAAGCGTCCTTAAAATTATGTTATTTTAATTCCTTTCAAAAAAGTTCCTGCAAACCATTTAATTTTCAATATTCCTAAACCCAGTAATGCTTTTAAATAAAAATATAAAATCAAATAATCAAATTTCATACAATGCTATTGATCTTCGAACTTGAAGGCGATATATTTCCCCTGAGTTGGAGTTTCTCATTACAAATGACCGCAAACAAAAAATTGACATTGCCGATACTTCAGACTAAACTTCATTCTACTTTACGACGTGCGACCTGGATTTTAAGAAAGGGGTTGAGTAGGGTAAGGGTGCCAGAGCAACTCTTGTTTTCGCTCGCATCGGGTGGGCCGGTGGAGATACACTTTACAGACTATGAAACTGCAGTCTGCATCAGAGTCGCTAGATAAAAATCCTAAACCTGTCGCCTATGCACTTTCAAGATATTTTTGTTGTTTCTTCGTTTGATGTTTACAGCCTCAACAGCCCCTGCCAATGGAACTCGCGTCGAGAAATAAAGCCATGGAATAAAGCAAGGCGGCCGTTGCTCGTAAGCTTCTCTCTTTACGAGACACGGATGACTCGGCATGGCCAACCGCAGACGCAAACTCAAATCTCTCCTCACTCTTTTTTCCTTTCTCTCTACTCTCATCAGCCTTCTTTATCCTCTCGTTTTGTCATTTTTCAATGAGTTTCTACCTACCATTTTTAAGAGGAAATCAAAATTAAAGCATAAGCCCTCAAACGCAACAAAATTACAAACCACCATATCTACGTTCGAAAAACCACTTTGTATTTCTGACGGTACTGATTTTTCCTAAAACTACTAATCACTGGCTGGACTTTAAAAAGATTAATTTATAATGGACTCATATAATCTAAAATATATGAATGCAAAATTACGTATAATTAAGAAAAAACAGCGAAAAACGACGATAAAATCTCTGGTTAAGTATCGTGTATAATGAGAAGAAATTAAATACGGCATAATATCAAATAGCGCCACTCGACATAGCAAGACCTTCATTGAAATACTTACTTTCCTCTGGAGAGTAACAAAGTTACGACTTGTTGAAACCAAATACTTTAACGCAGTGCCCTCGCCTACGAGGGAACCACAGACTACAGTTAAGTGCCAAAGAGCATAAATAATCGTCGAATGCCGTACGAACATAATAGATCATAAATAATATACTGGTCTCACCTTATAGACACTAAGAGAAGACACATACGAGGTTCAAATGCGCCCTTCAATTCTCTTCCTTGTCCCCTAAAAAATCTAAAGTATCATTAAAAAATCAGAAAAAAACAAAGGTTCTTCCTACACAAAAACAACCACCGTTCAAAAAGCAAGAGAGCTTGTGTATATTGTCATTTCATATGCGGCCATTCATCGCAAAAATACTGAATCGCACAGTCGCTTTATCCATCAGCTTACATTTCATATATATTTTATATTTATATTGTTACATTTTCTTTTTAATTCAAGGAAAATTCTGTAACCTTAACAATTTTAAAAATTGAACAGTCTGATTATATCATTTATTCTTTATTTAATCTCATTCATTTTTTCTCAATAATTTCATTTGAAGTTCTAAAAATTAGAAACTTTACAGAATCTTCCTTTTCAAATCTGATTTCACATTTATATTTTCTGCGTCAGAATAAGACACACATTAAAATTTATTGTATAACCCTTCTCGTAAGAAACGTACGTATTCCACATTCATAACTTTTTGTAATTCCTCGCTCTTTTCCTAAGTAGACATTTCGTCCTTTTTGGCAAACAATCAAAGCACCCGGTTTGCATCATAATAACACTAAAATTACAAAGTGTCCATCTAAGAGAATTTTGTAAATCACAGTACAAATTGTCGTTAAATGGACAGTAGACATTTCTTATAATACTTTTAAGGTGAAGATTTAATGACAAAATTTTAGTTTAATAAACAAAGCGTAGTAGTAATAGAAGCAAAGAGCTTTGAGTCAAATTTAACTTTTCTTAAATAAAATTTTCACTATAATACCAACATTAAGTAGAAAGTCAAACCATATAAAATCTAATTTATCATTTAAACGTAAGTCTGATAAAATATTTATTTACAATGCTAATAATAAATTATGGTCATCTAAACTTCTATATTTGACGCAAATAAATTGTTTATAACAAATAGAATTTATTTTGCCTCAAATGAAAGATCGATTAACTAAAAATAGCACTGACAATATTAAATGAGTTTTTATAATCCTTGTCCTGTCTCTAGTATAAAATAAAATTGGTATTTCTTCATTTTGTATCTTATGTATAAAGTATGTAGCTTAATTCTTTCTTAATTTTTTCCTTATTCTAAATTAAAATAGAATTGTTGGGTGCAGTTGGAGATACTTCAGGGAGAATTGAGACATACTTTTCACGTTCCATGGAAATATCAAGGTTCCGATACATCGGCGACCATTGGAAGGGGAAACATGTCTGAACTTACCCTAGAGGATCTCTAGGTGCAAAACGGTGTTCTCAATCTTCAGCAGTCACTTGCTCTCCATTTTTTATTCATGCAGTTATGTACAAAACAACTAAAAATAAGTAACCTCTACAAATTCAAACACACCGTAATTACATCCAACCGCCCAATTAGGAAAATGTAAGTAAAATCTTAGGATTAATTGATCCTTATTTCTCTTTTGTTAAACCTTTTTTGTCAAGAATATTTTGTAGTTTTTTTTTAGTTTGTTGTCAAGCCATAGAGAACTGCGATACGATGAAAGACAGCCGATAATCTCTGTTTCAGAGGCGGATCAGTTGCGTGTCTCGTCAAGATCCTGACACCGCCTACCAGGACCGGAAGTAACGGCGCCAGCCGCTCATCCTGTAAGAAATTTGTCCCTTTTCGAATTATCAGTGACCGGTGAGGATTCCAGTTTTGCGGAAGTGCGGCAGCCTTTTGAAAAGCTGGGGCCAATATGAACAAATAGTGTTATCAAAGCCCTCAAACAGGAATCAATTTTTTCCAAGAACAAAAACACAGAAAACAATAATAGTTCACAGAGAAAATTTGGTCAGTGATATGATTTGGTTTGTAGAATGTTACGAATGGATTGTAGAAATGACCAAAAAGTTACTCAGTCTAACTTTTACAGAAATTATTGCAAAGGTTAGTAAATAAATTTTCTCCGTGCATCAAAAATATTTTGACAGAAGTAAAAGAATGGTTTAAGGCTAAAAGTGAACCTGTAGAACATTCAAAAATTCATTTTTATAAAGAGGATTGATATGAAAGAAAAAAAATATTTACATAAAAATGATAAAATTGATCGAATCACTTGTTTGATTCTGATGAAACTGAAGGTTCGACATATTCAAATATGTCTTATAAGAAAGAAAAGAGTCCAAGTCACGATTCATCTCCTTACCCTTCTCTGTTAGCCTTATCCTTCCTCTACCCTGTTTTTTCCTTTCCACTCTCTTCCATCTTTACTTTTCTCCCCTTTCCCTTTTCGTCAAACCGATTTCCCTTTCCTCCTTCTCTCATTTCCTCACTTCTGATAATCTTTATTCCCTTCACCTTTTATTTCAGCTGTACAACTTCAAATCATCCTTCTCCTTTCCAAAACTATACCCCTTCCCATACTCACTACCTATAGTGAATTGCCACCCCTCCCACTCCCTTTCACTTACCCCTCCTCTTTCCCTTTTCCTTTTAATCTTTATTCTATTTACCTTTCAAATCACCTAGCAAAATTTAACGTCAACCTTCAAAACCAAAACCCTACCCTCACATTTACCTTCTCCATCTAATTAACATTCCCTGCCGCTGATATTTCGGCTCCCACCACCTTTTGTTATCATTTCCCTTCCTAGTACCCTACTTCTTCCAATCAGCACAACCCCTACTACATTCTCACCCTATTGCATTCTCATTATCGATTATCATACTTTCTTCATACCACAACCTTTCCTACTTGTTTCCATTCCCATACTTTATTCGTATACTCATATACTGCCTAGCCAACTCAGCCCATCCATTCCCAAGCCCTGCCTCTCATCTCAACCCTTTCCCTTTCACTTCCGTAACACCCTCAAATTTCCTATTATAAAACCCATTGGTATTTTTCGCACACGTCTACTTTTCCATCTCCGTATCCATTTTCCTCTCAAAAACTTTACCCTGTTATCACTCCACACACTTATTTCCCATCTACTTCCATTCAGATCTTCGCTTCCAATGCCCTTCTATGCATCAAACCCCTTTCCCTTCCACTTAACCTTTATCACACACGTTTTCCTTTAACACACAGATTTTCATTGCTCTTTCTACTCTCTTTTCTCTTCTCCTTACAATCATCATTTCCCTCGCCTTTTTATTGCGGCTTCTACCACTGTCTGCCATCGTTTTGATTCCGAAAACCCTACGCCTCTCTATCCACACTTATCTTACTGCTTTCACAACCCATCTCATTCAAATACTCTATTTAACCCCCCAAATTTAATCGATATTTTTTATGAATAAGATCGAAAATTATCTAAAAATGAATGTTTAGATCCTAATATTAAACATATTTAAAGACTACCATATTTTCACTCACCGTTAAAGCCAAGATCCAATCAAACGTGGCGTTCAACGTCTCCGCCCAAGCCTTTCGATGAGCTTCACTGTCTTTATTAATGACACTCCTCTTTTGAAATTCGAATTCAAACACCTCACTAAAAATATACTGATTCGCTGAAAGCATTTTCTCTTCATCATCTTCAAGGAAAGGATTAGTCCTAAATCCTCTCTTACTCCTCTTATAATCCTCCAAAAGAGCTTCTAAATTATCAGGAGCTCTTGTCTCTAATTTCCCAAAAATGTGTTCCTTCTTTTTACAAATATTATTTAAAGTAGCCCCTCTTATTTCCAAAGACCTCAGCTCCATGGCTGATCTGGATCGTTTAGAGACTCGGAAAGGAGATCCACAAGCTTTTTCACCAGGATCAGTAGAAACAAACCTCAAATCACTTCTTCGAGAAAGGAGACAAAGATCACTTTTTCTCCTTTCTATATGATGTTTGTCAGAATTTTCCAATTCCTCGATCTCTTCTAGTTCTTCCCTCCCTTGATTATCCCACTTCCTCTTCTCGATTGTGCTTTTAGGTCTCCATACGATTTTACTAGAACGTTGATTCACACCCAGAGGTTGATCCTCACTACAAGAAATATTAAGAGGTTCGGGTGTGAAAGGATATTTTGTATCAATGCAACCTTCACTGGAAGTACATGCTGATCTATCAGGGTAAATAATTCTATCATTATTTGAACCTAATCTCGAAGCAGGTCTCGAATCATCACTTTCAGGTTCAGATTCAGGTCCAGAATCGGTAGAATACTCAGCAGCGAGATCTGACAATCTAAACGGCCTTTCATCCATTTCTTTATCAATCTCAAGACCCAATTCTTCTAATCCACTTTCGTCATCAATATTTGGATTATAAGCCTCATCATCCTGTTCATCATCATCTCCAATCGCAAATCCAGAATTTTCAGGTGTTCTTTGTTCCCTAAGATTCTCACCTGTAATTTCTGCATATTCATCAGGCTGAGCGACTAGCAGAAAAACTTTTCTTTCAGAAAATCCATCGATCATTGTGTACCTCCCATCTTTATCCATTACAATTTCAGTATAGGTTTCACAGAGTTCATCAAATGCAGCTCGTAGGTGTTGTAGATATTTTACTAGGTCCGAATACTTCTTGTTTTGGTCCTTAGAATCTTTTCCCATTAGGCTTTTAACTTTCTCAAGATCAACTCCAGTTCGTTCAACTTCTTGAAGAGATAATTCGAAGAGCGTCATAATCTTGATCATCCATGAGGCTCCGGCTTGGCGATAGAGGTTAGCAGGCTTCTCAAGTTTTGCAACCTTTTGGACTAGAAACTTGAGACTTGGTCGTGCATCGAACTTTAGGGCTGCTGAGTAGGAAAGGTCTAAGGCCGCAAGGAAAGTGTCTATGTGATGGGGCTTCAGATGAGATAGGTTTCCTGATGCTGGTAGCTTTGATGATGAGGTCGTCGGACTCAGGATCACGTGAGACATACTAAAAAGAGTGCAAAATAAAACAAAACCCTTCTGGGAAACATAGATGTTCTGAATAATTTTCTAATAATAACTTAACACTAGTCTAATTCTTACGCGCAAAATAGTACAATATTTATGATTTAAAAAACAATTTAAAATTGGAAACTTTTAAAACTGAATTGGAAAATTAAGCATTCAAAGTGGAAATAATACAACTATAAATTGAAAAGCATTTAAAATGAAATATTAAAAGTTAATCAGTTTTAAACAAAAACACTTTGAAATTAGAAGCATTTTAATTCGAAAAAATCGAATATAAGGGCCTAGCTCAATTCGACAGAATTCCCAAATAAAATATTTACAATTATTGACGCACTGTTTGGTTTGAAGCGTTCGAAGTGAAACTATTCCGTATAAAGTATTAAGGCTAAAAATTATTCAATTTTAATTTCAATTGATTTTTTATTTTAATTTTTAATTGCTTTTCCTTAGTCATTTTAATTCTTATTTCTATTCATTTTAATACATTGGAATAAATATGATTATATGAATTTGAAATTCGAAATAAAAAAGTTATTTAAAAAGTAAATTATGTTGATTAATAAAATAATAATAATCAGTTTTATCAAATCTCTTTACCTTGGTACCAGAGGACCAGAGCCTTGAAGAAGGACGCTTGCAATGCAGTGCAGAAGCATCTGGTGCACCACAAGTCCAACAACCAGGGCTCTTAAGTGCACTCTTACTATATACAAATCCGGATTAAGAGCAGTTTCAATTGATGGTGGGTATAACAGGAAGACATAAGATCGGCCATCTGAAGACCTCGAAGTATCGTTGGCTCGTTGCTCCTCTAGGAGGAATACCTAAGACACAATATTTAAAAAAATAATGTCACTTAGTCCTTAATGATACCACTTTAGGAAAGCAGACGTCGTGTGATTTTCCAATCTAGTCATTTAAAATTAATGAAGACTTTCCAGTAATAATTTACCGCTTCGCTAAAAACATATTCAATAATTGGAATATGATAAATGCATTTTTATAATAAATTCTACATTAATAATAAAATGAAACTTTTAAAACAAATTCAACAGGCGAGATTTGAAAACCACTTTGACATTTTAAGAATGCTGATTAGTATAGAAAAGAATCTCAATCTGGTTTCTAATACTACTCGTATTGTTAGTGTTGGTATAAAAGAGGACAAACACAGGAGTATCAACGATGATGACTAATGTTAGGAAATGTGAATTTAAAAACTGCTCGTCTGAAAAAATGTGTGCGCACTACTAAAGCTGCTTATCTTACATGAAAGGTGTCATAATATGTACATTATGCATTAAAAATTATTGCACATATTTGAGAGTGAAATATTCTACAATCTAGCCATGGTCTCAAGCCATGGATTTTAATGGTGATTCGCAAGACCGTGCCACTTAAACGCAATGATTTCTATCTCTCGATGGGGTCCTCCTTATTTTACGATTGAAAAGACTGACACTAATGAATAATAATTACTTTTTATCGGAACCCACGTCAATGCGAATCAGGCAATTTTCTTGGAATATCACGAATACCTTCAAATTTTACAGAAATGGCACTCGATATTACATTGGGAGATAGAAATTTGGTTCTGAATATTACTAGCGCTCTTTAAATAATGGAACATTTTTCTAAAAAAAATAATATTTTTTCAAAAGACATCGTTTTTATTATTTAACACTGTTTGAAAAAAATTTTAATTGCAGGGCCTTCTTTGTGCAATAATATATTATGATATTTTTTTACTAAATTTGAATCATTTGCAAAGTATTTTCTTTTTTAAGTAAACATGGGATAATATTCGAAAAATACGTTACCAAAATTTCAACCGTGTATGGATCTTTGCCAAAAATTCGAGAATTTTTGACTTTAGTGCTTCTTTAAATTTTAAAAATCTGTAAAATATTTCTAAATGTATAACTCATTACTTATCAAAAATTGTAACTGTTCAAATTCTTATTTTAAACCTTATAATGAAAACATCCTATTTATTTCAGTAAGGAGTTTAAAGTTCTTAAATCCATTTTATTTAATGTAGACAAAATTATTTTTAATATATAGTTGACATTTAACTTAACCCCTAGAATCAGACAAAAATGTTTTCTCGTGAAAATAAAATAAATAGATTTTCTCAATCACATATTTTAGAACACGAGACTTAAAAACCAGAAGGACCCATTCGATGAGATCCTACAGCTGAACCACGAGGGCCTGCTAAGAGCAAGTGCATTAAAGTGATTCAAGGTGATATAAACTGATTATTGAAAAAGTATCGGTAGGCCTTTTCCACCGATATCTCCAAAAATATATTCCTTTAATAAATTTCTGCCAAACTTAAAAGCCAATTTCTGAAGCGAGGGTTTAATTTGAGTGAAGCACAAAACCAATTTTCTAAAAATAGTGTTCAATTTGGATGCAACTTAAAACTCATATTTAACATTCAGGGTTCGAATAGAATTAAAGCATATACGCTATTTCTGAAATAGGGTTTTGGCCTACCGATATTTGGTATCGAAGACTGACGTTGACGACATTGGACTCTGGGAACTACGTATCACGTTTTAAAACGAGGTTAAAACCGAGGGGGGTATCGAAAATTTAAAATCCATGACGAGAGTTACCGTGGACGGCTAGAGCCATTGGGGGCCCGTGTTCGACGTAGTGTTAGTGTAATCGGGGGGTGTGGTGTGCTGCCTACAACCGACGGGGTAGGAAGTAGTGTGCTGGTCAATCAGTGTCGTCTCAATGGTCATCAAATCCTGGAAAGGTGTTGTAAGCAGTGATGCCGCATTCTGTCTCTTGATAGCAGTCAATACCTCTCGCAGCTGGCTTACCTGGGAGCAAGTCAGGTCAGCAGGGAAGCATATTTGCCTATTCCAAGATTTTTATTCCATTCTCAAAAAATTAAACACTTTCTCACAAACTGAATCGATATGAAACGTTGAGGCTTTCAAATTCGAATTTTATTCAAATTGGGTATTTATACACCGAAAACAGCTAGGGTTACAAGGTCAATGCAAAGTTAATGCAAGCTACTAAAAAGTTGGTACCAATTTTCAGTAAAATCATGACAGCGATATCGAAGATTTTCTGAAAAGTCAGCCCAAAGTTGTTGCAAAGTTATTTAAAAGATTTTTAAATAAAGGCTGAAAAACGATCTTACAAGTTTTCTGAAAATTAACTGCAAGTTTTGTGCACGCTACTGCAAATGCTCTGTAAATTGACTGAAAGATTGCTGCAAGTTACTTCAAGGTTGGTGCAAGCTGCTGAAAATTTTCTAAGAAGTCTTTAAAATCATCTGGCAACACTAATAAGTTGGATGCAAAAACTTTCAAATCTGAACGCTTACAACTTAGAATGCTTCTTACTAAGTTTAAATTATAGTAATGTGCCTCTTGTAATAATTTAAAGTTATTTCATGTTTAATATTGAGTATGTCCTCATCATTATGTAGAATAGAGCAAAGATTTACTTCCAGCTTGAAATTAATCAAATAAAAGCCTAACTTGAAAATAAAGAATGCGTATGTTTGTGGATAGCAAGGATCTTAAGTTAGAAGTAACCATTAGCAGAATCGTAGGCTCTCTTTAATTACTTCTGGCGTAGGTTAATTACTGCGCATTTTTTCAATGGAATGTTACTATGACCTTAACAAGTAAACGACTACAGACCTGGGAAGCCAGTTGTCGCAAACGCTCTGATTCCTCGGCCGAGGCGTCCCGACGCGCTGCTACCTTCACTTGAGCAACATCGCCGTAGAAGGATTCTGAACGTGGTGAGAAAGCCATCGTCAGCTGATGCAACTCCTGGAGAGAGTTTGAGCAAGCTCTATAACATGCAACTCCACAAACCTCCCACTGCTTCGATGTCAAATTTGGACCACTGCTCACCAGAACGTGTCTATTTATTTAAAAAACTCTGAATTAATATCATAAAAATTTTAAATAATGGCAAAATCTAAAAAGAAACTGTTTCACAATACAAGTAAAATACGAGAATTAATCATAAAAATTGTTTTCAGTCTTTAGGGTTCCGTAGCCCAGTACCAAAGCCCTTATACATTACATTGGGTGTTCGTTCATCCGTCTGTCGTATTTGGGTCTTATCATTTTAGTCCTTATATTTGTGCCTTATGTCTTGGGACTTGTGTTTTCGGCCTTACGGGGTATATAAAAAATAGTTTTGGGCATTATTGTTTAGAACAAACAATAATTCGAATTTTGAGAGATTTTCTACACCAAAATTTTGGGATAGTGACTTGCATCAACAGAAAGGGAACAACCGAGATAAAGTATTTTTATGAGGAAGCAAAAGAACTACACTGTTTTCGCTTCTTTCTGCAGTTTCTTTGTATAGAGGAGACCATCCTACAGTAGATAATCCTTAATTATGAGCACAAATATGAATAGTATAATCAATTATAATTTTAATATATGAACATGTATCATGTCTTAACTATTAATCGCATTAAATTAATTAGTTAACATCCCTTATTATTTCTAATTATTGATTATCTACTTTAAGATCATTATCTTTCATAGAATTGTCTTTCCTGAACTAGAATTAACAGCGGATAGCAGTAAAAATACTTCAAATAAATTCATCAAGAGAAAAGATTTGCATGAAGTAGTAGAATAACTTCGCTTCTTTTCCTTTCTCTCTTATGTTTCTCTGTAAATGAGAATTAACAGAGATTTGCAGTAAAAGAACTTGAGAGGAATTCATCCAAAGAAAGGTGTTGCAGAAAAAAGCAGAGTAACTTTGTTTCTTCCTGCAGTTTCGCCGTCTACTATTTTTGCCAAAAAATGATAACAAAAATTGATATCAGATGATGTTTCATATCAAGTATCCAAGTTTGAGCCAAATTAGTTAATATTAATACGTCTCGCAAAAGCCCGGAAAATATCTTAAGATTAACATGGGAAAATTTTGGTTTTGGGAAAAATTAAATTCACGTTTCGGATTTTAAACTTAGCTTGCGGAAGATTATTAGATTTGTTGGGAAGTCTTGAATGAATAATATCCGCTAATTTATTTGGTTGATTCAAGCCCCCCCCCCCCAAATTGACACATGTGATCTCTGTTGTGCGCTTTTTGCAATACATTATTTTTATGCAAGTGAAATAATTTTAATAATTTAAAAACTATTTTTTAATTCTTTAAAAAAATTTCATTTGTTTAAATTTTGAACTATCAACTCATTGAAAGGAACTTTTTTAAATTTAATCGGACAATTAGTCATTTATAAGAAAACCGATCTTTGTGTCAAGACTTTACTTTTCAATGAATTTACTTTACTTTTCAATGAGTTAGAAGGAAAAAAATTGTTAACAAATTGATATTATTTCAACAATTGAACAATAGTTACATTAGTTAATAAATTCTTAAGACCTTTTCACGTGTCGAATAATAATAATAAGAATAATTTATGGCAAAATAAGAAAAAACAGAGCTCACATGCGTCAATTTTGCACAAAATTGGCAACTGCAGTTTTTAAGACATTTTTGGGATTTCATAATGAGATGTGGAGGACGTTAAAATTCAATTAAATTTAGCGAAAGTTATTCGGTGCGGCAAGCTATGTTTAAATACAGTAACGTGAATGATGTTACAGTATGAAACATTGTCTTAAATTATGAAAGGATAAAAAAAGTTGATAAGTAAATTTGTTAAGATGTTTTGGGCATGCTCAGAGAACTAATAAAGAACGACACAGTTACATTCAGGCAAAGTAAATGGTAGCTTACCCAGAGGAAGACCAGGGAATGAATAGTGCTAATGTGTGAATGAGAACCTGAATCGAAAAGATATAAAAAGTCTCAGAAGCACGGCAAATAGTTGATAAGAAATGCACGATGAAGAGTGCCAATGGAATGAGAGACGCCTGAAACGTAAGACCTCAGATACTATAATGGGACCGCAAGGAGATCTTTACATTTTGACTTTGTGGAGATCTTCACCTGGGATGCTTGTTAGATACCAATCTCACTAGCAAGCGACTTGGATCGGAGCAGAGTTGCGGAACAAACTTCCCGGTAAGCAAAGAAGAATTCCGAAAAATTTTGAATCTGAATTCCCATTGATACGTGAATTTGCCTCCATCGAAAGATCCACCAAAGAGTAGACAAAAAAACAAAAACTACTTTTTTTAATCGACTTAAAACATTTTAATGATAGCATATTGTCAAAGAATATCTTTATAATTCTGTTTAAAGATAAATAAATTTTCTTTGCCTTACACCACATTATTACATGAATTTCTTATTATTTATTATATTAATAAATCTATAACTTGTTTAAACAATATAAAATATTATAATTAGAATTACTCCACCGTTATGGCAGACAACAAAATGAAATTTCTAAACTTATATTCCACAAAAACGAATAGAAACTATGCGTGTGCACATATTTTGTGGACAGATTCGATGGAATTAAAATAATCGAAACTAAAGCATGTAAGTATGGAGTTAAAAATAACCTTGGCAAAAAAATTAAAATTTCCAAACTTATGTTGCATACGGAGGAATAGAAACTGTGTAAGATTGTAAGTGCACATATTTTGTGGGCCGATTAGAAAAATTAAATTCATCGAAAATACAGCATGTAAGTATGGAATTAAAAGTAACCTTGGCAAAAAAATTAAAATTTCCAAACTTATGTTGCACACGGAGGAATATAAACTATGTAACATTGTAAGTGCACATATTTTGTGGACCGATTACAAAAATTAAATTCATCGAAAATACAGCATGTAAGTATGGAATTAAAAGTAACCATGAGAGGTGTGTATACTGATCTGATTAGAAGCAATTAAAAAAGTGGAAAATATATTCGCCTAAATGAAATACAACACAAGTGTCAATCGTTAAGGAAATAAAAAAGAATTGCTTTAGAAGATAAACTTATTCTTTCGTTGGACGCCTCTCCCAATGGAAAATTAGCACATTCAAAAAAATTTTAAAATTGCTCACTTTTTCGTTTAAATCTGAAAATAATAATGTTTCTCTATTCTTCTCTTCTTGCCGGGTTGTTATTTATATAAACAACACGGCAATTCTGCATGAAGCTAAAATCCAACCCTCCCTTCCCTACTTATACCGCCTAGGAACTCCTTGGTCACTGACAGTATAATTTTCGGCACCTCTTAATATTAACTGATTTGGGGATTTTCTCCCCGAGATCCTAACAAACTGGGGAGTGGGAAGAAGTTGCATGTCCTCCATTCGAAAAAAACGTGAACAGGTATGATTTTAGACCACCCTATCGTACAATACTCAATGTAACTGATCAATTATTTATGTTTATAAAATAAAAATAACTGTATTAACGACACTTAAGGCTCTTTTATATTACTTTAAAAAAACAGCATTTTTCTATTCAAAGTCTAGTTTCATCAAATCCAAAACCGCAATAACTTTTGGAAAAACGAGTACAAGTGCTTTTTAATTTCTTTCCAGGAGTCTCATTACATGCATGGACTTGATGAAGTGCTTACAGAAGACTAGCATTTCAAACAGAATCCCGTTCCTCATTCATTGGTCGTTAGGCGTTCTCCACGAACCTGCTCTGTTTTTCAGGATAGTAGATACACGGTTATAAAACGATACCCCGTCACCAGGGGATAGAATTACCAGTGGATGCGTGCCGTGCATTAATATGGAGAAAATGCGACGACAGAAATCAAGGTGCGCGGTATGAGATCGTCGGGGTGTCAAATATCGTGGCTACTTTATCCCACCCGACAGCCTGTCAAGCTTCATTATCACCTTACCACGCACGCTCAACCAGCTTGTTCCTGTTCTAACGCTACAACTCGCGCATTCCTCATATTCTCGTTTCATGAAAAGACGAGTAGTTTTCATTCAACTTTTTTTTGTGGGAAGTACGAGCACAAATAATCTCAATTGAGTTCAATCCAAGAGTAATGGCACATCCTGTTGTACTTTTGGCTTCCATTTCATGTATGCCCCACGCTTTATTTAATTCAGAGAGGAAAAAATCGTTAGGTTCATTTTAGACAAACATCATCCTTTTTTTTAATTAAAACTTTTCATTTGTTCGTAAACTATGCAAGATACGAAAAAATGCTACAGGAAATCTTCAGAAAAGATGAAAAAGATTTTTAAAGTTTTTTCGGATCATTTTAAAGAGAAAATTCTTTTAAAGGAGGGCCAAGCACTTTTGATGTCATTATTGACATTGAAAGATCGAAATTCATTCTTTAATCGAAGAAAAGTTTTGCTATTCATACCGAAATGGGGATACCCATAGTCACGGCGAAAAATGTATTGTAACTTAGCAATGAAGGTATTTTCATTTACAGTACAAAAAACAGAAGTACAGAATATATGGTTTGTGGGCGGCCAGATTAAAAGGGCCCTTACGGCCAGCATTGAGTTACGTATAGAGGCATATTGCCGAATAAATTTGTAGCATTTGAGGACCAAAACGAACCTTTTATGTGGACAAACAAGTCATCGGGACATTTTGAAGATTGAATTTCGAAAATTCGTATTTCGAGACAAACGCATCTTAACTTTCTGGATTTGAGCATATTCCCAATAAATTCACTATAGTTTTCAATATCATCCACTACGCAAACGCAAATATAATAATTTTGACCTTACATTAGAAAAATGCGAATATCTCCTGTAAACTAAAGTCGGCGTCAAAAGTACGTAATGTAAATTGTTGTTCGACAAAATTTTGTACGCTAGCGCTGATGTGGAACGTGTCAAAAAACGAACTTATGGAGGCTCTTTTTTTAAGCCTCGACTTTTAAGACTTCCCAAAACGATTTGGAAGTCTTAAAAAATCTGAGATTCACAGACACTCCTTAAGGTGTCTTGAATACAACGCAGGTTTCAAAATTTCTAAATATCAAATTGTTTGATAATCACAGACCATTTTCCGCAAAGCTTATCTTGGACAGAAATAATGATAGGGAGTTGGTTTATAGACTAAAATGTGCAGTTTTGCAACTTGATTAAAGTACACTTTAAGAATATTTCACGTTTCAAGGCGAGTAGACACCGTAGAAAAAGTGTTAGAAAAAAAGCATCCATTTCAAAACAATAGGTACTTTAGGAGGAAGGGGATACCGACCTCCCTGCCTTTTCCTTTCCCAAATATTGAACTGTGGGTGAGCCTTTATCCCCTACCTCCTGAGGTACCTATTATTTTGAAATGGATACTTTTTTCTAACACTTTTTCTACGGTGTCTACTTGCCTTAAATCGTGAAATATTCTTAAAAGATTATTTCGCGAAATGTCGATCGTATTTCACTTTTTAAAAGTGTACTTCAATCAAGTTGCAAAACTGCACATTTTAGGCCATAAACCAACTTCCTATCATTATTTCTGTCCAAGATAAGCTTTTGCGGAAAATGGTCTGTAATTAGCAAACAATTTGATATTTCGAAATTTTAAAACCTGCGTTGCATTCTAGACACCTTAAGGAGCGTCGTTGAATTTTTTTATAATGTTAAGAACCCTTTTTTTAACACATTTTACATCAGCGCTAGCGTACAACATTTTGTCGACCCACAATATACGTATCGTCCAACGCGGGAGACTTTAAGCTTTCATGTGTACCCAGCTAGAATTTCCTGCGATTTTTTTTGAACGGGTGGTAAGCGTTCAAAGATAGGGTCGCGTACTTTTGACGCCGACTTTAAAACCCATCATAATAAGGGCCCTTTTTATGAGGATGTCTAAATATGACATTTAAAAATTTGTATCGAGTTGTTATGAACAAACGAAGTTTGAAAGTATATAATTATTATGATATAAAATTAATTTGTTTTTTACAAACAGCCAGTGCATTTTTTCGGTATTTTTTTATTGTAAACTATTTTTTTATTGTAAAATATTCTATTCTACTATTTTTTCTTTATCTCTTAATGAAATTCTATTTTAATTACTTGGTAATAACAATTCTGGATAGATCTTTTTCATCAATTCAATAACGAATTCTTAAAAGAATGAAAAGGATAAATAAAGTATAAAATATAATAGAAAGGATAGAATAAAATGAGGAAAGTGATAACAAGGAATATAAATGGATACAATTATTATTGCCACTAGAAACAATATCTTTGGCAAAAATTGGATAAAAGGACACAAAAGACTTTTAATAAGAAGAATAGAGCACAATTAGAGTAGAAGTGTTCGAAAGGTTTGTTTGAACATGCAAAATGACAGTCAAAACATCAAAAATTCTTTATAATGCGCAAGCATTTAAAAATAATACAAATATAGAATAAAGTACAAAGTGGAATAAGTAGATAGAAATGGGTAGAATTATTCGAACAAAAAATAACGATCAAAAGGGATAGAAAATTATTAAATGAATTTAAAGAGAAATATAATTAACAGGGATATGAAATGTAGAAAATGATACAATTTTGGCAAAAACTGACAAAAACTGATAAATATATATAGAAAAGGATAGAGATGAGTCGAATTTTTTAAATATAAGTAGGATAAACAGCAATTAAATTACATAGTAGTAAAAAGAATCCTATTGAATCGTGAATATGATTATGTTAATTTGCATGCAAGTAAGGAACATGATATGCCCTATATTCCTTTATCTCAAAAACATCATCAACACTTTTAACAAACCTGATGCAGGCACAACCTAGTCGAGCTATGCTTTCTGTTGGTTGAACAACACACTCCGCCATCACTAATAATAGTTGCTTCAACATCAGTGTCGTCGCCGGAAGAAATGCATCATTTCTAACCACATCAGGTCCTGGAATTGAAATAAATCCCATCACAAATACATTTTAATAAGCACCTTCTTATTAGGCCTTTCAAAATCATTTTTTTTTTAATTTTCTAAAGAAAAAGTACTGCTCACCCTGTAAGTGAATAATGAAATCGACAACTAAATCAGTCGTGAGACCGCAGCACTGCTTGAAGTTGGGAGCGAAATTATCCCAGCCCCTAACAATCTTTGAAGTCTTCCTCAACCAATTTTGTACCATCGGGAGAAGAAGATGATTTACACTATACAATCCAAAAGCTGGTCCAGGAACATTCAAAGTGTCTCTTAAAAGATGGAAGAATGTCTCCAGTACATGTGGTTGATATCTTCTAGGACATATCATAGTAGCACTAGCTAGGCCTTCAATAAGTAGATACCAAACCCTCAAGATTCCACTAGGTCTATCCATACTTTGCAAAGTCATAGTCTGACTAGGATCTACTTTCGTCAAAACTTCATAAGACATTTCTGGAATAATCTCGATTATTGAATCAGTTTTTCTATCAAATCTAACCACCTCATGGTTAGGTATATGTGGATCTACATATTGAGGTATAGTTGACATTGATATCCTTTGAGCAGAATGGAAGATTGGACAGGCTGGCATTCGGTACATAGAAGCTAAAATGTCACTGCAACTCAGAAGGTATTTCAAACTCTCGACACATAAGCGCATTTTCCTAGCTTCTAATATGTCTATATCCTGATCATCATCTAGATTATCACTGTCCGATGAACCTCTGACATGACGCAGAAGACATAGAATACAATCTAAGGCTGCATTTGCGAATACTAGAGTGTTATCTGTTGAAAGAAAGACTCTGAAAACTTCCAATAAGGGTGCTGATTCAACACTGTCCGAATTTCCCACTGATGCTATCCTTAAAGCTCCAAAAAGTGGACGCCACCCTGAGCGAATTTCTGTTCGGTTGGTTTCGACAAACTCACAGATGCAGCTGACAATCTGAAAAGAAGGTGATATTGAACAGTCGGGTTAAAAAGAAGAAGGCAAAAGAGAAGAAGACAAAAGAAAAAAGAAATAATAACATAAAGAACAGAAATAATGGAACAAGTAAAGGACCAAACTTTGAATTTACATGCTCCTTACCTGATCTTGAACATCACTATCGCATAACTCCAAACAAAGAAGATTTTCAAAAGGTTTGAAAAGTGCTTCATTGAAGTGGAAATGGGCCAATTCGACTTGTTCGTTTAACAAAGCTGTCATCGAATCATGAATGCATTGAACAGCTTTTTTGGAGATGCTGCGGTCCTTATTACAAGCTGCCTCCATAAAATGTGGACCTAGAATGCTCCAAACCTAAAAGGAGGTTTAGAAATAAAATAACAACATTCATGTATTATGTACATATACCAATGTCAATTTTTTAAGTACTAACTTGAAATGCCAAAAATTATCTTACTGTTTATAAAAATAGGCTCAACAACTACAATAACTCATATATACCTACCCTCATGACATGAATCAAAGGTCTTCCACTTTTGACACACTTGAGCATCACTTCTCCCAACCTGGTTAAAAGCAAAACGTGTAGTTCATCTTCTCTAGGTTTACTTTTCCTCCACCAGACTTTTCTATTCTCTTTAATTCCATCGATGTTTTTAAATAGTTGGTCTTTGCTTGCTTTGCAGAGTGCTGCTAAGAAGGAACAAAGAGCTCTAAGGTTTAATTTCAGGGCTGCATCTTCAAAAAGTCTGTCTACTTGTTGAGACAAGACACAAATTATTTTAGCTGCGTAGTCTGCTGGAAGAATACCATTGAACTGGCTATCAGCGTTTGATTCTTGAATTATCTCTGGGATTGTGTCTATTCCAATGTTTTGTGTATAGGGACTTGATAGAAATCTGTAGACATCGACACTATAAAAAGAATATGTTAATATAAATATGAATTAAAATGTTTAAAATTATTGTAGGAAGTTTTATGAGCTAGAAGATATAGATCTTGCATGAAATTCTTACCACGTCTCCTCATCATCAATATTGAAAGTCATCGCATTTGATTTTGAATCGTTTTTAGATTCTCTCTTTTCCTTTTTATGGTGAACTTTAGGCATGGACGGATTTTGGTTTCTTCCAAAGAAATCATGTTCTAGTTTACTTACATAGAGACAACATCTACATAAAAGAAGGAAATAAATTTTATGTCCAAAAGAATATTATACCAACTACCAGCCATCAATAACGAGATCTATAAAATCAAGGTGTCCTAGTAAATTTTAATCTTACGTAAAAACATGTTGCCAGCAATCACTTCCATGACTACTCAGTTCCAATCCTCTGCCCAGAAGCACCTCCATACTCAAAGCATGTGACGTGTGAAGATTAGTAGCTTTGTTTTGTAGTTTCAGCCTAAGAACATCTTTGGTCCTTCTAAGTTTTGAAATCGACTGCTCTGAACAGGCTGCTTTAGCCAACAGTGCAAAGATCGCCCCACAACGATTTTGCAGTCCTAGAAATAGTGTAAAAGACAAAATAGTATCAGTTCCATCTAAATAATATATCAGTCATACATATATGATTGTGAGAAACAAAATAATATCAATATGATATAGAGGTACATATGATAGGATGCTGGGAAATACCTAAAACATTGCTCAGAGTGGCAGCTTTGTGAAGTCCTTCCAAAGCCAGAACAATCGTATCCTTAACACTTCGGCTGCCTCCATCCTTGCTTAAAATACCTTTTCCACTTTCTTCCTTACAAGGATTCAAACCTGTAGCGAGAACAGCAACCATACTATCCCAGCAACAAGTCAGTACTCGTCTTGATAGTTTGGCACCTGCTTCAGCTTCTGGAGTGGGTTCACTTCGTGAGAGTTGAGCACGCTCCAATCTTCGATAATCAGACAGAAACTGTCCACCTCTGTGACTTCCACTTATCCCATCAACATCTGTTAATGTTAAAAATGTCTATGTCCCTTATCTCTCTTTTATTTGTCTTCATTCTCTATTAAACAAGGTTTTTGAAAAGTTTTACTAACCTATCAGAACATTAACAAGAGCACTATTTTCAGTCGAATTCGGGTTGTATCCACATTTTTCGAGAAGATTGCTAGCAAGAATTTGTTGGTAGAGTTCAGAAAGCCAAGTTGCCGACAAGTAGACCAGCACTCCTGAACCATGTACCTCCTCTACGAATTGTTCCTGTAGTCACATACCAAAAATCAGTCAGATTTTGAGAAGAATATTATCTAATTAATAACAGAAACTATGTTCAAAACCTCATTAATTGGCACTTGTCGTCCCTCCTCTTCATAATAATTCATTTTGATTAACTTCAGATTAAGAAGCAAAGCCGCGTAGGTTGCTAAATAGATCCCATCAGCATTCATAATTGTAACTAGTGTACAAGGGTCTTTATTAGGGTCTACCTGATCTTGAAACTTCTGTTGTGCAGCGAAAACACCTAAAGCAATACATTATAACTAATTCATGATCAAAAGATTTCTGGTTAGCATGTTATTTGAATAGATAAATTACATACTGTGGCAGTACTCAGAAGCGAAGTTCTGCAGAGCTTCATCAACCTCAATATTACTTCTCAAACTAAGAACCTTCGGTATCAGATCACTCCTCAGAGTCTTAACAAATCTTCTAGCATTGTGACGTTCAACATCCACATTACATTCCTCTGCAACTTGTCGACCTACATGCAGGCATTTTGGAAGCCTTTCCAGTCTCAATCTCTCTCTTTCATTTGCGAGATTATAGTCAGCATCATCTATACTATTATCTTCATTCACTTCATCAGATTCGTGAGGACCTTCTGTATCTGTTGAATCCCCGTCTTCAGAAGGTCCATGCCCAGATGATTCGGAATCAGAATAGTTTACCTTCTTCATAAGCTCTAGCTGTTCTCTGTAGGTCTTTGGAAGACGAGCCATACTTTGGTAAGTTAGCGGACCTCTATAGTCACAGGATTCAAGGTCATCATAGAGGATGTTAATTGTGCAAGTGTACTTATGACTGATCGCCTTTCCTTCACAGAGTTCTTGAAGAGCTGATAACATTGCAACTATACAGGCGACACTCGCATGGAGGACATTTACGCCAGATGAGATTGATTCTTCAATCGAATCCATTGCTCTGAAACATAAGGTAGACTGACACTGATCTATCCAAAGGGATGAAAGTATGGAAAATCAAAAGTTGTATCTTAAGATGATATTTTTTGGGATTCTAAATAATTTTCCAATACGGGAAGCATTATGCTAATTATGAATGAATATCTAAAAGAACTTACAGCCTCATCAAAGCCATGTCGCTCTGCAGTTGACAAGATTTATCTTCATCTACAAGCAGAGGTCCAGCAAAGTCAACTATTCTACTAGGACTTCTTAGGAGTTCCCTAAGTGCTTTCAAAGGTTCCAGTCGTTGCTGAGGAGGAGGATACAGCAGCATCCTGTGAAACACTGATTCCAGAACAGGTCTAAGCGGACCTGCACATCCAACTAGGCGTACCAATTCTGTCCCAATGCTAATGGAATAAAAAAAGAATCAGGAATAGCAAACATTCTCATCAAGACCCTATTTTTTAATCCTATAAGTTCATACCTATAAACAGTTTTTGCTTGATGACTATCGAAGCTTAGGGATGTTGTTAAATATCCAGAACCTCTCCCCACTTCCGCTTCTTTTCCTTCACGTGATGTAAAGGATTTATCCACTCTTGGAGTTCCCAGAAAAGCTATCAGAGCAGGACAGAATTTTTGCCAGAGAAAAGTAGTGAAGTGGGAGTTGGTGTGAATTTTCTGTGGGAGTGAAGATATCAATGTGTGGAGGCACTCCAACAAAAATACCACAGTGCTTCCGTTGCGAGTGCTGCTGTAACAACATTTCCTTAAAATTACTCATAGGGTCTTGGACGTTCATGTCTTCGTTTAACTTACTTCTGGGCCTCGTCCAGCTTACAACAGATGTATTGAAGAATTGGTAACGCCTCATTGAAGCAAGACACTCCTCTCTCACGAACGTTTTTGTTCCGCTTGGCATTCTCGTCCATTTCTTGGCACTCCTCGTCTAAAATTTACGTGGTACGAGCTCAGTTATTACTGGTACAGAAATGTAAAGGTGATGGAACTCAAGGTTTGAAATCAAAATTTTTTGATCGAAGGAAATGAGGTAGACGCTTTCATAAAATGGACTCCTTTTTTGACTAAGCCTAGTATTAAATTATTGCTTCAGGGTCGATTTGACTGTTGAAGGGATGGGCCGCTTTATAGTCCTCAGCGTTTTATGTTATATGCTTTAATATTAACAAAGTATTTGTAAGCCTGTTTCAAAACTTTTGCCAGAAACAGTTTTCTATTCCAATAATCTGAACCAGAAGTATTTGCAAAGAGATTGAAAATAATTCAGAGGTAATTAAGTAAACCACCATCAAGGCCGTAGCCAGGGGATTGAACCTCCTACCCCGAAATTCTTCAAATATGAACATAACATACATATACTCGCCTGTGTGCTGCTGAATACCCCCCCCCCCTCCAAATTTTTTCTTGTTGTATATCCCCCCATCCGAAAAATTTGTCTGGCTACGACCTTGACCAAGATCCAAGTACATTTTGCGGAAATTTCGTAATTCTTGAGTATTTTGGAAATTCGAAATTACATAGAATGACTAAAACAAAACTGAATCAGTATCTCTGAGTCCCAATCAATTTCCTTCCGTAAATAACCAATTTTGATATAAGATTTTAGCCAAAAAATTATAAAATTTATTTTCTTTCGTGAATAACTAAACCGCATTGATTTGTTTAGTATTTGTTCACTTTAAAATAGTAGTGAAGTATTTAATTGCATATTAGTAAAGATAAGCAATTAACAAGCAAGAAACGCTGTGCAAACAAACAGAATTCAATAGGAATTCACTATTCCAACCACGATTAATTTATTTGAATCTTCTTTTGATGACAAGGATACAAGTCAATTTTCTTTTTTATTTCAAATGCTTATTATATATTTCATATACAGTTAATGTGACGTCTGAGTCAAAAAAATGTATTCAATATTTCAAATGAAAGAAAGCCTTCTGAAGCATAAGTTAAATTACACAGAACATTAAATTTATTTGGAGAAGTATACTTTTCTTATAATGGACCATTAATTTCAAAAATAATCAGGAGTCTATCATAAAGATTCTTATACTTGCATTTAAGAAAATTCAAAATGTTTTTAAACATTTTACAGCGTATTAAAAAATTTAAAAAATGTAGAAGTAATTTAATTTAAAGCATTGTGAGAATGTTTGGAAATATCTGAATAATTTCAAAGAATTGTAATATATTTTAAAAATTGTCTATTGCTTGAATTGAACCTTTCAAGGCTTTGTAAATATAATATTTATTATTATATATATTTAAAAGTGCTCCTAAAAATTCAAAAAGTTTTAAAGTATTTACGAAAAATTTGTAATTATTAATATTACAACATTAAGCCGTTTCCCTTTCGGGGTAGGCGTGACTCACTCGGTGGGGAAGGGGCTATAAAATTTTTAGATTGATCTAGAATTTTCGTGTTATTTATTTAAATAACACGTTCAGTCTGCAACACTGCTCCGACCCAGGTTGCTGATCAATCTCTCTAGCAGTCACCCCAAGTGAAGCTCCTCACAAAGTCGTCATGTGAGGTTCCCCAAATGGGTCCATTTGTATTCAAGGTCTTTTGTTTCAGGCGTCATTCACTCTACTGACACTCTTTTTATTAACTATTTTCCGCCATACTTTTCTGTCCTGGCATACTTCT